>RJWT010023017.1:0-16627 GCA_004365215.1 Cuniculus paca | reverse complement strand
CTATTGATCTGAGAGTCTGAAGAGAAGATGGGGAAGTTCTGAGGAGCACAGACCAAAAGGCGCCTGCAGTATCCAATCTTCCTGCTCCCATCCACATTGGTCAGGACAAAAGAGAAAGTCTCCCTAAAAAAAAGCAGACATGGCTTGGTTTACATTTGCTTGCTGATTCTAAAACAGGAAGATAGTCAGTGTCAGGTGGGAAGAGGATGATAAAAAGGAGCCACTGATTCGGCATGGCAGTAATAACCCCAATAATTTATTAAGTGATCATTAGTGCCATACCCTACATGTGTCACCTCATTTGATTCTCAAAACAATCTTTGAGGTAGGTTCAATTGTTATTTCCCCTTTGAAGACAAGGAACCAAGACTCTAAGAGGGCATTTCTTATCCAAGTTCAACTTCTAAGTGGTGAAGCCAAAATTTAAATAGGCAGTCAACTTCCAGAGTTCATGTTTAAAGGATCTTTGCTATGTTGACTTCTGGTCAGTCCAGCTTCTGCCACCAGCAGAGTCAAAAACAATGATTTTTTTGTTCCTAGGACAAGTGAGAGAATCTCACTCATCTTTCAACAAAAGTCAAACTACAATTAAAATTTTTAAGGACCTTGCTGAAGTATCTTTACAAATGAATCAACACCAGTGCCTGGCAGGAAATCAGCATGAGCACCGGGTTGTGGTGGGATACAAGTCAAGAACTCACATGTGTCTCTTCTCCCCCATTCTAATACCTCTGTTCATGGTTACCTGGGATACTCGGTGAGGGGTGCCCACTCATTCCCATCTGGGAAGCAGAACAAGGGAATGGCACTGAGCAACCGCTCCTCTTCCTCCTGCTGGCCCCGAAGTAGGTTCTCCCTCTAGAAGGAAAAAAAAAAAGACATACATGTATTTTGGTGCAGAAAGAGGTCAGAGGGCTGTTAGGACTTCTTCTGAGGCTTTCCAGGTATCAGAGGATAGGCTTCCTCACTGGCATAGGGACCAAAGTGTACCTTTACCTAGCAGTCTGTACACTCTGTATTTTGAGTCTGGCAGGAACGAACCCAAAGATAAGACAGCTCCTCCTAAGCCACATCACCATGAATTTGGGGGTCTACATAGGAAGGAGATCAAGGGCCACACTGAATACAGAAAGGCCCTGAGCTGCCCAATCCCCTTAGCAGGGCAATGTCAGAAAAGTACCACATCAGAAAAGAGAAGCAGCCAGCTCAGTTGCTGCACCAGCTAAAAAAGAGGTTAATGAGAAGGATGCTCTATTTTCACACTCTTGTTCAATGCAGAATCAGACAAGAAAGAGCCTGCTGCTTGGGCCGTGGCAAAGTCCTGGGCCTGTCTACAGTGGGGTGCCCGCCCCACCCCACTCTTTCCCACACAGTCTGCAGAAGGGATTCCTTCTAAGAGATTTGGCGGAAGGTAAGCTTCTTTAAGGAGAGATGAAATTGGAAAGAACTAGGAGGCCCCAGCAAGGACAAGAGTACTAGCCTAGTTTCCCTACTAGGAGCCTCAGTCAGTTTCTCACAAAGAATCAGACCTAGATTCTGTGGGTGATAGCAAAAAACTAAGGCTGGGCTGAAAAGGAAATGAGACTAGCTCCACTATCACCTTACAAACACCATCATCCTCTGCCCTCCCTTCCCCCACCCTTTCTCAGTCCTTACCTTGGGGAACTGGTAGGTGATAGTGGGCTCATAGTCATCCCCTGAACGCTTCTTTTTGAGAGAAACCACCACAAGGTATTCAAAGAAGTGCTGCCCCCCAGCAAAGCTGGGAAGAGTGTGCTCCTGGGTCCTTTCTGGTTCCTTTACAGCTTCCCCTAGATTGTCCTGGGGAGGTCCTAAAACCAAAACACCAAGGCCCCTTCAGTACTTCACCAATCAGTTCTATAAGTCTGTGAGAATCTGAGCACCTTCCACACCTCGAAGCCACCTTGCCAGCACTAAGATACCTGGAACCTGCCCAGCACCAGCAGTCACAGGACAGGACCAGAGCCAAGTGGGCCGTTTCCACGCCCACCTGGGAAACTTGAAACCAGGGAGAGCCAAGAGGAGGGAAAAAAAACATTGATGTGGAAGCTAAGGAAATATACCAGTTTCCTGGAGGCCCTGTGCCCCAGGCCACTACAAGTCTCAGCTTACCTATAAGGTGTGCCCAGGGCAGTCCTGGAACAACAGTGTCTCAGAGTAAACTCGTACTAAATTACCAGAACAGGCCCAGGGGGCATATGACTGTGATCACTCCGTCCTCCAAAGAGGGCACCCCCAGCTCTGTGCACCAGGAGGTACACATGGTCTCTTACCCTGGTCACATGGGAGACCATGTGGCGAAAGACATACAAAGGAAAGAGGAAGGAGCACTTTAAGAAAGAAACAGACCAGTTTAAGAGGTTCGCACTAATGAAAAGGAAGTGGGCAGTCCTGTCCTGACCTGCTTGGAGTCGAGGCAGCTGGTTCCGGAGGATCCTGAGCACCCGGCCTACCCCTCGTCCTTCCATCTTCCTGCGCCTTTGGGCCATTAAGTACTCTCTTTTCCCCCAACACAGGCTGGCTACAGAAAGCCTGAGAAAGAGACCACTGCTTCGGTCTCCAGCCACAACTCTATGAAGCCAAATTCCACACTGTCTTCCAAAGAAGAGAGAGCAGTTTCCATCCTGTGCACCCTGTGGTTGAGCAAGGAGGATGTGACGGGACCCAGGAGGCAGCTGAACATGGGCACGAACACAGGCAGCATCCTGGCACTGCTGCTGGCTTTTAGCTCCTCCCAAGAGCCCCGGGGTGTGGTAAGAGAAAAGGTTATAAGCAAACACCACCAAGACGCAGTTGTTCTGGGATAAGAGCTCTAAATTCTGGCCTTTGGATTATTCAGTGAGTTTATTTACAAGCTTGAAATAGTTAAGAATGCCCAATAGCATCAGGTTATGGGGACTGGAATCCCACTAAGTCTCAAGGCAGTGATCTGACATCAGCAGAACTTTAACTGCTAACTTTTCACTTCTCAGCTTTGTCAAAAGCAGCTGAAAACCCCTGAAAGGCCACCTGCCACATTTCAGAACTTCTAAGACTTCAGAACCTTAACCAAGAGCACAGGGCCAAACACTGCCTGCCATGCCCTAACTGAGAAAAGACAGCCAAATAATGATCTAAATGGATTCATTCTTCCAGCAAGAGGAGTCTTAGAAGTCAGTATGAACCCAAAGTCTCCTCCTCCCTGATGGTAAAGTACAGAACAAAATCTATCTCCACACTGAGAATTCCTGCTGTTATTTCCAGAATTACTACAGTGAGATTCTCTTCCCTCCTGCAACATGTCCTGAGCTAAGGCAGAAACCTCTCTCTCTCTCTCTCTCTCTCTCTCTCTCTCTCTCTCTCTCTCTCTCTCTCCCTCTCTCTCTCCAGGGCTCCAGCATATTCCCTCTTCCCAAATATGAAGCACTGACTCAGGAAATGGTCCTCAGTCTAGAGTAGGACACTGGTTGCATCAGCAGCCTGAGGTCACTCAGGGTCAATGGAAAGCATTCAGGTGATCTCTACCCCACTTCCACTCCTACTCAGCTATTTTTCCCTGAATGACCAGGTAAGGTCAACAAGCTGAGGTGCTGGCCCACTACTGTGTCTAAAAGCTAAGGAACACAAAAAAAAATGCATAGGGCAAGAAAAAGGACTTTTGCCACAAAGTTGCCTCAAAGAAGAGTCAGGTAGCCAAGGGATTTGGTAACAGTAGCAGCAGCCTTCTGGAAGGCAGTGAGACGCTAGGGTGAGAGAGGCAACTGCCTTCCTCTGAAGAACTAGAGTGGCCTTTTGTGGCACTAGTGAAAGCTAGGGCTAATGGATCAGCCATGACTTTAACAAGGGAGGCCCTAGTCACTGTAAATAAGTATGGTACAGACCATGTGAGAGGAGTGAACCAAAACACTCAGAGACATTGCCATGCCTTACTTGGAACCTGCATGGACTTACTGTACAGTTCTTACTTTCTGTCTGAGAAATACACACCTTCTGGATATAGACATGGAAACTGAAGCATGGAGTAACTCAGAGGCTATCTAAAATTAACAGAATCTGCTAAAGTTTGGGATTATGAAAGCCCTGTGACCAGGTTCCTTGCCTTCTGGTGCATTCCACAGCAAACATCCTGCAGAGGTTTGCAAAGGGCTTCGAGACCTAGAATCTTTTCACTGATTGTTCCAGAACCTCAGGAAATCATGCCCTTTCCTAAACCCTTCAGACAGCATTTTCAGCCCACTTCCTTCTGGTTTATCAGGAAAGACAAGACGACAATAAAGCTCAGAAATCCTTGATAGGTCAGAGGCTCAAGAAATTCAGTAAGATACAGCTATCTCCCTCATAAAAGGGGTTATCAACAGAACAGAAGAGCATGAGAGAAAACTATCATTCATCAAACCTACGCTTCATATAAGGCATCTCATATTCTCCCCAAAGCCCTGGAAAGGAATTATCACCTGAGTTTTAGTTGTTGAGGGAACCACCCTTTCTAAGGAAGCCCGGAGACGGGTTATACTTGTTCCTCCATCAAGAAACCCTTCCCACAGGCACCTGGCAGAGTCTCAGAACTGTTCAGATTCAAATATAGGTGAGGGCACTTACTGGAACCTAATAAGAAAAACCAGCCGGACTTTCCTCTTTGAGTTAAGATGCTCTCAACCTAGAATCACTACACTCCACCCAACCAGGGTGATTTACACAGACACACACACAACACCCCTTTCTAACACACAACTGCTCTGGGACCAGAAAAACAAAAGAAGCAAAGGAAAACCCTCAGAAAGATAAAGACAGAGTGGAAGATGAAGGCAAAACAATTCTCCTGACCTGACAGGCACTAGACCTTATGACAAGTAAGACAGACTGCCCATCTCCCAGTTCCTCAAGGGTTAGGGAGCTCCTCCAAACAATCGCTTGCCCTACATTGATGTGGGATCGGTGGGTGGGACAACTGGAATGTCTCATCTGGTCTGCAGGAAGCAGACCCTATTCATTCAACAGATTTATAGGGGTCTGAGAGGCCCAGGAAAACCAGCTCAGTGGTCCAGAGGGAGTCAGTGTGTAAGCTCTCTCAGATGGAATAGCCAGATGCTGGAAAGAACAGCGGGGTGGAAGAAGGAACAGGGGTGGCAGAAGGAATGGAAAAGAACAAAGAGCAGATCACTCAGGAGTCAGTGCAGTCCAGAAAAGGAGGCATTGGCCTAATTCCTGTTCTCTCCCCAATTCCAGGACTTGGAGTAACAGAAGGATTCACTGTGCTCTAGAACTGCCAGCCTTAAAGGACTGGGCTACCTGGAAATGATTTCTGCTCACCTTTCAGTCCTCTTCTCTTCAGAAGCAGAACTTTTAGGTAAAGTGTCCAAGAGTCAGAGCCACTCAGACATAGAATTGACTAGCTACAAGCACAAACATTGACAAATGAATGGATAAATTAATGAAATCCTAATTGCCTTCTTTTCAAAGCCCAAGACTCCTGCTAAGAACAAAGAGCGGAAACTAACATTCCCGTTTGCAGGACAGGTGAATTATTCCATCTCACCTTTGGGGGCTGAGAAGTAGGGTAGGTCTACCTAGGGATGACACTCTGAGGAAGCTGCTAAGTAGGCTCTTCGCAGCTCTGACACCATGGCCACAGCCACCCTCCCCAGGGCACTCGGCCACCCATGAGTGGGGTGGGAACGTCGTCAGGGAGACCAGTTTTCGTGGCTGGTGGCCGAGGGTCAGACGGAGACTGTCTCCCAGAAACTGGGCAAAGGCCACCGCTGTCCGAGGCAACAGTGCAGGGCAGGGCGGGCGCCTCCTCGAGGGCACCGCAGCTGGGGCGCTTCAGGCGCCCTGCGGTTGCACCACAAGCTTCCTGGATGGAAGGACACGTGGCCCTGGAGCCCCTCAACGGTTTCCTTTGGGCTGACGCCTCCGCCTGGTCCCCGCAGGCCTGGTCCCTCAGCTAACCTCCGAGCCCGCCCCCACCTGATCCGGTTCACCTCTGCCTGAGCTCTCCCGGCTCACCTGACTCCCACCCTTCCCGGCGGCTCCCGAATCCGGACGCCTGCGCCACCCTGCCTTAGTCGCCAACCCTCGCCAGCCTCTAGACCCAGCTCCCCAGTCCCCGCTCTGTCCCGCGCTGTCCCCGCGCCCTCGTCCCTGCGCGCCCTGGCCGGCACTAACCCCCTCGGCCGCGCTTCAGTTTCAGGCTGGCTCGAAGGCGGCGACCGAGCCCATCCATGGCCCCTCGAGTGCCCAGCGCCCGCTCCGCGGTCCGCGCCGGCCCCGCCCCCAATCCTTGACCTCCGCGGGGCGACACTTTCACTTTCACGCGGGGGGAAGGCAGCGGGGACCCGCCTGGGGCGGGACAGCTCACCTTCCGGGCTCTGGCCCAACCCCGGGCGCACCTGGGCGGGCCCGCTTTCCCCGGGTCCCGGGCACCACGGCTTGGGGTGACAGAGGGCGCTCGATGGCGTCCGGGAAAGGCGGTGCCATCTCTCTGCCATCCTGCCTGAAGCCCGACTTAGGGAACCCCGCTGACCCCAGTCAATCAGGGTAGTGGCTGAAGGTATCCCTACTTCCCAGAGTCCTCACACCTTTCTCACCCCTTCAGCTCTCTCCCTGAGACTGCTTTGGCCTCTGACCATTTCCAAGTCTCTTGACCTATTATTTTCTCACCTTTGGGGCTGCTGAGGAGGCCCTGGAGATACATATTAGGATCTTAACGCTGTCTTCCATTCACATTTGTTCTGCCACAAATCAGTGAAATGAGGGTAATCCCTACTTAGCTTCCCCAGAAAGAGGTGAAAGATAGGGAATAGGAAGATTTTTTTGTAAGTTATTAAATGCTGCAAATGGAAGGGACTTATTGTTGCAACGATCTCCACCCCCCTTCTAATTCTAAATTCCAGGGCAGCCCGTCAGCCCTTCCTTCCTCTTCTCACCTTCACTGATTTTCAAGTATGTGCAGACTTTAAACTTCATTTGTCAGCCTCCACACTTTGATAGCACACCTTGTTTCTATCAGAAGCTCCCCTGGCTTCTCAGTCACTCTGAAGACACCTTTCTGTAAGGACTGGAAGTGAGTCTGGAGTCTCACTGTTCACTTAGGTCTTAGCTTCAGTTTCAGGAGTGGGAGGCAGAGGTAAGAGGAGAGTCTGGCAGAAATAGGCTTGAGATCCAGAAAAATGACCCGTCTTTCAGCCTTCTTCCCTGTTCCCAACTTTGGCCTCTAGATGACTCTCTAGTCACAGATTGAGGTGAACAGGAGTTGGGAAGCCAGCGCTAGCATTAAACTGTCTACTCTTAGCCCACAGGATTCTAAAAGCTGCCTTTACTTAGAGTGTAGGCAGTTTTGCACTTAATTACACAGTCAGTTTCTGTTCCCTGTTCTCTGGACTCCTGCAATCAAAGACATGCATAGCTCTTCCCCAGGTGGGTTCTCTTGACTGTGCACATGTCTTATGCACCTCTGTGTAAGTCTAGGAGTTGCTCGTGATAAAGTTGTCCAGTTAGTTAACTATTATTGTGCCTTAATTTTCCTGGTCCATTTTATGGTGCTGCTTATCAAACTATCTTCTTTTAAAAACAGATGAAGATAAGCCACGTGTGGTGGTGCCCACCTGTAATCCCAGCACTCTAGAGGCTGCAGCAGGAAGATCACAAGTTCAAGATCAGCCCGAGCAACTTAATGACTTAGCAAGATCAGGTCTCAAAATAAAAAATAAAAAAGGGCTGGGAATGTAGCTCAATGCAAAGGTCCTTGTTTTGATCCCAAGAGTTGAAAAAAAATGAAGAAAAGTACATATGTACATCAAGAATACAAAGATAAGAATATTCATGGAAAATGGGACCCTTATTTGAAATAGCCATAACCTGAAAATAAGCTCACAGTGAAAAATGAATGAAGTGAACTATATTCATGTAGTGGAGTGATTATAAAAATGAATAAGCCTGACATGATAGCACACACCTATAATCCCAGCATTCAGAAGGTTGGAGCAGGAGGATCACCATGAGTTTCAAGCCAGCCTGGGCTACATAGTGAGTTCAAGTCTAGCCTGAACTATATGGCAAGACCCTGTCTCAAAAAAAAAAAAGAATAAATCATCGCAACATGCAATAACATCACACAAACATGATGTTGAGCAAAAGAAGCCAGACACAAAATACCACAAGATATAAATTTCCACTTATTTAATGTCTAAAACTATTATATGGTATGAGAAGTCAGGATGGTCTGACCTTTAGAAGTAAGAAGGAAATAATGGTTGAGAAGATGCCACAGGGCTTCGGGGGTGCTTGTCATGTCCATTTCTTAACCTGATGGTGGATACATGGGTATATTCACTATGTATTCATTCTTTGTACTGTACATGCAAACACTTTCCTATATGTGCATGAAATTTTTATTTAAAAAGATTTTTTAAAAGTACTCATTAGGATGTCAGGGTGACATGACTGATAGTGAAATGGAGGTAGAAGTTGGTTGAGAAAGAAACGAGAAATTATTGGGATATGAGGAAACAGAGTTAATGAATATAATTACATTTTTGAAGAGTATTACATTTTTGCAGTTGACAGAGAAAAGTCAACTGGTCCATGGGGTAGAAAAAGATTTGGGCTTCAAGTGATAGGTTAGATAGAAAGATTAGGTCTGGGAGAAGAGGGAACAGGACACAATCAAAGGCTCATGTAGAGGTTTAACTTTAAATAGGAAACAGGAACTCTGAGGGTGGGGATAAAATGGGTGTAGTGTTGGTAAATTTGTAGCTAAGGAAGCAAGAATTAAAGAATAACACAAGAGGCCTCAGTTTCTTCTGAAGAAGAGGTCCTTTTTCTTTTAGTTCCATCTCCTACTCTATCCCTGGGGCTGTTCCCCAAAGTCCAGCTCCTGAGTGGAAGAAAATGACCCCAGCTTTCCTTTTTCCAAGGTCTTGCAAATGTGTCTGTCGCTCAAGGAGGCAGTGTGATGTAACAGAATGAGCTTGGGCACTGGAACACACAAACCTGGACATGAGCCCCAGTCTGTTTTTTAGTCACCCTTCAGTCTTGGGTTAGGCACTTCTTTGAGCCTCACCCTCCAGAGATAATAAAAGTACCTTTCATAATCATGAAGATTAGGAAGAATATACTTGTAATCCAAATTCCAAATTTTACACATCCCTTTAACCTTCAAATAACTGTACTATCAGCTTCATCTCTCCTAAATGCAGAAAGTACAGTTTTTATCAGGCTTCTACATCTACATGTGAGAAAGTCCAAGAAACACACACTTCACAGACCAATTCTGAGACTCACTTTTCACTAGAGTTCACCTAAGGATCCAAATGATTATTTTCTCTTTCTGCAGTTATACACTCTTGTCTGAAGACAGGCTGCTACTGTTCTCCCTGTTGCCACCTTGCTTAACTTGAATATTGACCCTATCTTCAATCCCAAACTGCGATCATCGAGATTATGAACACAATTTGTTAAGACTTTGCTGAGGTTTGTTAAATTTGCTTTGTGATAAGAAAGGAAGCATGTTAGAAAGGAAAACATAAAGGTTAAGTACTACCACTGTGGGGCTACCAAGGAGTCCTCTCCTGAGCACTTCTCTGCTTACCCCTAGACCTGCCCTCATGTTGCAGGGATCCACTGATCTGACTCCACTGGAAATGCCCTGGAGTCCAGCCCTATCTCAGAATTAACATACTCTGGAATGACTGCCAATGAAAATGGCAGTGTTTATTATGTTAGTAGTAACCCTATCCCATTGTGGGATCTAATCTGGTCCTCTTCAAAAACATCAAAACAACAATAAAAACAGTGTATCCATCTGTGCACTATTAATAGCCTGTGCTAGTCCCCTATGTCTTGCGATCAACAGAAGTTTAAGCTATGTATCCTTCTAGCCATCTAAAGTCTTGGCTTCTGGTCTCCTGTGAGAAAAAACTTGAATAACTTATACATTTGCCTGCACCAAAGAATGACATCCAGAATTAGGAGAGAACATCTAAACATTGGAAACAAAAATGACCTTTACATTTCAACAAAGAGCTTCTAGAGCCTAAATTCTCCTCTCTCTCTCTCTCTCTCTCTCTCTCTCTCTCTCTCTCTCTCTCTGTCTCTGTCTCTCTCTCTCTCAAGAATCTCTGTTCTATATTTGATAACCAGCAATGTACTAGGGCAATCCTTTTATTGGGGAAGGGTCCTCCTTGAACAAAGTGCTAGTATGATTTATCTATCCTTTGTTTATACTCTGGCCTGATCTTGTGCTACTTTGCCCCTCCCTATAACATTCTTTGTCCCATTCTTCCAAAGTGCTAAGATCTATTCAATTCCAGAATTTTGCACATGTTGATTCCTCCACTTGGTATGTTCTTCCCAACATTTACAACCACTCCCTTCAATTCATTCTTTATATCTTGCTTGAATAACTTTTTCTGAGAAGACTTCCTTGGCTTCCCTCTCATTTAAATCAGATCCTTTTGTTACAACCCCAAAGAACACCTTTGTTTACTTAGGAACACTTATAATAACATATATAGTTTCATGTTGTCTTAGTTTCCTTGTTACTAGGACAAAATACCCAACACCTACAATGAGAAGGTTTATTTTGGCTCATGTTTCAGCCCGTAGTTGGCTGGCTCCAGGGTAGGACATCATGACAGAAGGCTATAGTGAAGGAAAAATTGCTCATGGTATGGTGGACAAGAAAGCAGAAAGTGAAGGTAGTAGCTGAGGGAAGAGAAAAGTCCTTCCAGGCCACACCCCTAGTGACCCATTTCTTTCAACAAGGCCTCACCTGCTAATAGCAAGTCAGCTATAAGACCCCATAATCCTATTTCACAATCCAAGAGCCCTGTCTATGAGCACATGAGCTCTTGTAGACATATAGCTATAAACTATGACATTCTGCCCCTGGCCCCCAGAAGACTCCTGTGTATCCCTTTTTGCAAAGGCATTTTGTCCATCTCTAAGAGTTACTAAAATATAAAGTTTCAGCATTGTTGGAAAGCCCAAGTTCAAAGTCTTCTCTGACACTTAGGGCAAACACTTGGCTGTGAGCTCCTGTAAATTTCAAAAACAAATTAAATACTTCCCAGAAGAGGAAAATGAGGGATAGAAAACAATGGGACCAAAGCAAAACCAAAACCAGTGAAGAAAAAAATATATCCCATATCTTCATGTGCAGTACTCAGGGCAAGCTGAGGCAATATGTGAACTCCAAAGGGCTTGGGCAGCCCTGCTCCTACACCACTGTTAGTGGTTTTAGCCCTCACAGCTTCACTTTTGGACTGCTTTTGCTCATTCCTTGCAGCTTTCTTCAGACATTCTACTCTTCTGCCTTCTCCAACTTTCTGGGGTTTCCACTGCATTTTCAGCTTCCCTCTTAGTTTTATGCATGGCCCTCTCAGGGGCACATTGCCTGGCTTCCCAGGCCTTCTTTTGAAATCTGAGTGGAAGCCTTTCTGACCCCACAACTCTTGCATTCTGCATGCTTGTAAAACTAGTTCCAAGTGGTTAATGTCAAGTTCTGCCATCAGTTTAAGCAATAGCTGGGCTCTCTTATATCATTCTTGGAGAGATCTCCAGGTGCTTGGACAGCTGAGCGACATGAACCCCAAGAAACAATTTTCCTAAGAAGCTGTTGTTCTGGCATACAGTGCCCTCAGATGCTCTTATCAAAGCAAAGGCTTTTACTTTTTCAGTTTTGAGCCTGTGAAAGGTAGGGCTTTGCTGTTTCTTCATGTGCCCTCAAAGACATTCTTCCTATTGTTCTAAACAATTGTATTTGGCTTCTTTTTGTTTTTGTTTTTGCTTTTTGAGTCAGAGTCCTACTAAGTAATTCAGGCTGCCCTCAATCTCACTATGTAGCTCAGGTTGCCCTTGATCTCATTATGTAGCTCAGGGTGGGCTTGAACTCATAGCAGTTCTTCTGCTTTAGACTCCTGAGTGCTGGGATTATAAGGCATGTGCTACCACTCTAAGCTCTGGCTCCTTTTTAATGATAATCCTTTCAACAACCAAGCTCTGTTCTGCTTTATTATTGCAGGCACTTTCTTTGTGACATAACTGAAAACATTTTAAGTGAACATTTTGTTCTTAGTTTTCAATATAAATCTGACTGTGGGTGACTATTATAAAATAATTCTTAAAAAAAATATATAAACCTGACTGAAAACCCCCAACAGAGCATATGCCATGGCATTAACATTACACTGCCTTGAAATTTCCTCTGCCAGATTAATTAATACACTGCCTTTAATCTCAGTCTCTCAAAAGGTCTCAGGATATGATCAAAATAGTGACAAATTTTCTGTCAGAGCGTAGCACACATGGTCTCAAGTCTACATGCAAATGAAGTCTTTCTTCCCAAAAGAACCTCCTGAGCCTGCTCTTTACTTCCTGAAGTTTTATTGGCATTCTGGTCTTATGAGCTCTGACAGAATCTCCCACCAAGCTCAACTTTTAGCATCCTGGGGCTTCTCTAGCTCACATTTTCAAATCTTTCCAAACTCCCATGAACCAGTTCCCAAAACTTCTGAACCACAGGTCAGGCAGTAACACAGCAATGACATCACTTCTTTGGTACCAAAATCTGTTTTAGTTATTTTCCTTATTGCTGGGACAAAATGCCCAACACTTGCAATTTAAGGGAGGAAATGTTTATGTTGCTCATGATTCAGACCATAGTTGGCTGGCTTCCAGGCTGGCTCACATGGTGCTGCCTACCTCAGCACTTCTTGGCATCTGAGGCAAAAACTCTTTTATGACTTGGCAGTAAACTTTCTAAATACACCTTTTTTAACTTTTTTTTTATTTTAAAGAAAATAAAACAAACAGAATAAAGCAAATCAGAATAGAACAATGCAAGCAACAATGGACTTCAAAACAAGATAATAGGAAATTAACAATGGCTACCATAATGTCTCATTTTCTTCAAAATAGCTGTCCATACCTTTACACATAATAAAAATCAAACAATACAAATCAGACTAAAACCAATCAAAATAAAAGAATGAAAGCATTACAGGACTTCAAGACAAGATAATAGGAAATTAACAATGGCTACCATAATGTCTCTTGTTTTCTTCAAAACAGCTGTCCATACTATCACACATAATAAAATCAGATAAAACAAAACAGAATAGATGCAATCAAAACAAAAGAATGAAAGCATTATAGGGCTTCAAAACAAGATGAGAGGAAATCAGCAATGACTGTCATAATGTTTCTTGTTTTCTTCAAAATAGCTGTCCATACCATCACACATAATAAAATCAAACAAAATTAAACAGAATAAAACCAATCAAAACAAAAGAATTAAAGCATTATAGATCTTCAAAATAAGATAATAGGAAATCAACAATGGCTACCATAATACACTCCATAATATCCATAATATTAAGATACCATTAATTCCATAATATTAAGATGCCAGAATATCTCCAAAATAGCTGCCCATACCATCACACATAGTAAAATCTAACAAAACAAGACAGAATAAAATCAAACCTAACAAAATTATGAAAATGATACAAGAATTCAAAACAAGATAATAGAAAATTAACAGTGGTTACCACTTTCCCTCTTTAAGCATTTCCTCCCCTATCACTTTGGTAATATTTATTGTTCTTCCATGATAAAGGACAACTGAAGGAATTCATGACCATGAAACCAACCCTATGGAGTGTGTTGAAGGATATTCTAGAGAGAGATTAAAGATGACCGTGGTTCCAGGAACAGCAACAGAGGAAGATCACAAAACAGGACAGGCAATAGAATGAAGAAAATGGAGAGCCAACAGCAGGAGGATAGCATGGAAGAGATAGACCAATGCATGCCAGTTGTAACCATTAATGCAGATGGCCTCAATTCACCAATAAAAAGAAACACAGGGAGAGTGGATCAAGAAACAAGATCCATTAATATACTGTATACAAGAACACATTTAACTTGAAAGGAAATTCATAGACTGAAAGTCAAAGGACAGAAGACAATATTCCATGCAACAGGAAACTAGAATTGCTTTAATATATATCAAGCATTTGAAATGGGAAGGCATGGGGAAGTCTAAACAAGACTGATATGAACTCTCAAAGACGAAAGAGGCATAGTCCCAGATCTTATGGAAGTAACATTCATGTAGGAAAGATATAATACAGAAGTACTGGCATTAAGGTAAGCACAACATAGCCCAGGATCATGAAGGAGAAGCAAACATTCCAGCCTAAGGAATGCAATCTAACCTCCAGGAGTTAGGACAGTTAGACAAAATAAACTGAAAATTCTACTTTTATCTAATACAATAGATGAATCTCCAGAGCAATTTTATGTTTATAGAAAACATGAGCCAAAATACAGAGTTCCCATATCTCCCCTCATTGTACCCCCCACACATAATTTTCTATTATTAACCTCTTCCTTTAGTGTGAAATATTGTTATAACTGATGAGGTAATATTGATATATTATCATTAACTAAGTCCTTAGTTAACCTTAAGGCTCATCTTTATCTGTACATTCTAGGTTTTAGCAAATATATGATAACATGTATCCATCATGACATTATCATATGGAATAGTTTGTCTGCCCTAAAAATCTTCTGTGTTCCTTGTATTTTCTTCTGCCCTAACCCCAACCATTGGTCTTTCACTATCTCCATAATTTTGCCTTTTCCAGAATGTCTTGTAGTTGGAATCATGTAATATGTAGATTTTTCAGACTGGCTCTTCCATTTAGAAATATCTAAATGGAATAAACAAGTTATTGCTTTATAAATAATTGTTTAATACATTTTTGGGAACAAATGAATGAATATATCCTCAGTACTTTGAGTACAACATTAGCAGATTATCAATATACATTTGTTGAAATAAGCTGTAGTCCTCTCATCTTGATTTCACTTTGAGTTCTCAGTGCTGCTTGACCACTCAAGAGAAACCAACAGCTCTCATGGCCTAATCACTATTTATGTTCAGGCACTATGCTAAGTGTTTTGTAAACATTATTTTAAATATCATTATCAATATTCTTTTGAGTTAGACATTACTATTTCTACTGTATAGATGAAAACATAGACTCAGAAATGTTGAGACCCTATCCAAGGTCACACAGCAGGTCAAGTGAAGCCTAAATTCACGCTCAGATGGAAAATTTATCTCCAGGTTATTGGAACATCTGATGAACTTATTGTACTTACTGTACCATGGAGTCATCGATGGTGTTGACAAATGTCCCAGTACTCAAAGCTGCCCATCATGCCCTCAAATACTGTAGATACCCTGTGTGACCACAATCAGACCACCACTCCTAAATTGCCTTGCCCATTTCTATTTTCTGCACAGAAATTTCCCTTAAAAGACAAAGTTTGTTTGTTTCCTTGTTTTATTAATCTGTTTTTTGTTAGTTCTACATTTGCAAGGTGTCATAGCTACTGGAAGTTCTCAGAGAAACAGATGGCCCCTAGATCAGTGAGAGGTAAAAGAATGTCTAATACAGGCAGAAAGAAGTGCACACTCAGAGAGGAATGCAAGACGGGGCAAGAAAGAGGGAAAAAGAGAGAGAGACAGATCTAGACAGAGACAGAAACACATATGGTCTGGAATTAGCAATATCTGGAGATGGAGATCTATGGAACTTGTGAATCTATAGAAAGTGTGGGGCTCAATTTATAGGTGAAAGGTGATGTTTACCGATGAAAGGGTTGTTTTGCAGGATAAAGGTGATGGTTCATTCATAAGTGAAAGGCAAAAAGCAGAGCCAGTGTATTGTATTTTTTTTAAGACAGAAATTTTGAATGTGTAAAGGAAAATAAATTTTCCTGTAAAGGAAAAATAAATAATTGTAATCTCGAATAATTTTGTGTCCTGAAATTGCAATTTTAAAAAGCACAGTTTTTAAATCACATATTTTTTTCAGTACTGTGGATTAAAGCTAGGGCCTTATACTGATCTATATCCCAAACCATTTAACTACTTGAGACAGTTTTGGCAAGTCACTAAATTTCCCAGGCTGGGCTCAAAATTTCAATCCTTCTGCCTCAACCAAGAGTGCTGGGATTACAAGTGTGTGTCACCACACACAGCAATGATTTTTCTTGTCTTCTTTCTACTCACTTTTATTTCTTTCATCCTACCTCAATAGAACACATTAGGGATATGAAGTCTGAGCAGCAATCACATTGGGGATTGTGTGAAAAGCTGTGAGTATCAACTTTCCATAAAGAAGGGGGCTATGCAATCATAAAAACTTTTATTTTGACCTGAAGGGAAGCTAAATGCAAATTGGCACTTACTGTGTGAGCCCACGCACCAGTTCCTTTCTTATCAGGAAATTAAATGGAAGGCCTCTATTGGCCTAGCTAACCTTACACGCCTGGTTGCAGCAGGCCTTTAGGGGAAGAGGGTGGGGCCAAAGTTGTTTATCATTTTGTTCTGGGGAAAGCAATGGAACTGTCACCCACAGCACTAACCAGAGGAAACTGACTGTTCCGCAGCGTCTTTGTGGGGCTTCCTGCCAGTGCATCTGATGGACCAGTTTGCGAGGAAGTGGAGCCCCCCACCTCAGTGTTCACAGAGACAGAGATGGGGAGGTGTGAGGGCCTGGGAACTACTAGCCAATAGCTTCCCAGGCCTGCTTCGAGCTGCACACTGCTG
>RJWT010023016.1:0-16960 GCA_004365215.1 Cuniculus paca | reverse complement strand
ATCCTGGTTCCAACGCAACACTCACAATGAGACACAGGGAAAAAAAATGGAACAATCTCCATCATATTTTAAGCCACAAAGTAATATTTCCATAGCAGAGTGCAAATAGAATTTTACATAATGCACAGAATAAATGCCTCTGAAAATCAATATTTCCAGCTGGATGTACAAATTAAATGATGATATTCAAGTGCGAGATTAAAACAATGATTTAAGATAGAAATTGAGTTATGCTATCTCATGCCTGCCTACCACTGAATATGTTAATAGAACAAATTTGTTAGTATCCAGTCCATTTATCTCCCTAAACAGAAGGAGGTGGAGACTGCTGTCTGTAGGTGAGAGGAATGGTCAGAAACACCTCTCGAAGTAGATTTTGAACAGGAAAGCTGCATAGCCAGATGCTTGTGTAGGAATCTAGGCCCTGGGTGTTGTTTATTCTAGCCTTTCATGGTGCAGTGGACTCGATTTTCTAGAAGCATCTTTGGTTCTGCTCACACCTGTTTCTATCAGAGTCTGCTCCCAGGACTGCTGGCAGCAGCCCCAGGGCAGCAGCAGGTGTCACTCTTGTGAAACCCTGGACACTTTTCACAGCTGAAGATCCCCGACCAGGGCTGAAACCTCCGCCAGTTTCCACACTCGAGCGGTGTGGAAGATAAGAACAAACTTTAAAATCCCAGCTAATCCTTACTTTGCTCATAAGCAGTGTTATCTAAACCCTGCTTTTAAATTGTGCTTCTCCAACTGATGTTGGTGGCAGAGAGTTTCCACAGCCAATGTCAACCTGCATCTGACAGTATTAGTCCCCCGGCTTTGCACCTGACCAATGCTCATTTCAAAGCCTGTCACAGTTGCCACCAGCTGGGACTCTACCAGCACCACCCCTACTGGCAGCACATGGCACAAGGTGGGTGGCCAGCCCGGCACGGCAGAACTCAGAGGTGTCCTGGCTCCTGGTGCTGGGCTTGGTCCCTGCCCTGCACCCCACCTGCAGGATGACTGGCGAGCCCCATTCAAAAAAATACACTCATTTAAATTAATTCAGCAGCCATTTGGGACACACGTCATCAGGTACCAGATATTCCAGCACTTTAATATTAATTTATTTGATCCTTGTAACAACTCCGAAGTAGGTCCTTTGCTTTCCTCCCTTTACAGGTGGGGAAACTGAGGCAAGAGGAGGTCACCTGGCTGATGAGTTCTGGAACTCAGATCTACAGCCACTCTCTGTCTCGCAAAGCAGCTGTGGGTAGTAACCAATAATTTAAGAAAGTTTGGCTCTTATTTTTCCTCCCTCATGTGTGGGGCCAAGAATGAAGGCCTGGCAAGGGTATGGACTGACCGACGGGAATGAAGCTGAGCACTTCACCCATCCAAATGTGTGTTCAGCACACGTGCAGCGGGCAGGCAGTGGTGGACAAGAACAGCTGAAAACCCTGCAAGACACTCATAGCCTTTGCACCTGCTGGGCTGGCTGCAGGCAGGACTCCCTTCCCTGGTCCTCAGACCGATCTCGCTTGCTGTGGGCCCTGCCTCTGGCTGTCTGGGCCGTGGCTGGCAGAACAGATCTGTTTTCTGGTGTCACCAGAGCAGCTTCTGCTGAGCAGAAGCAGGGCCCATGTGTTTCTATGGTCTTCAGACCTTTCCCCACTCACTCTGCCTGTCTGCCTCCAGGACAGCTTCTTGGAGTGCCAGCGTGAGGGGCTGCGTTGCAGGGCGCAGGGTGTGAATTCCGGCCGCGCGTCACTGTCTTGGTTGACTCAAAGTGGTCATGTGTGGCCTTAACCTGCACCAAAGGACCTGAGATCGTGTCCAGCTAAGATCCTGAGAACAGGCCATCTTGGAATGACATGTACAGCAGCGGAAGAGGAAGAAGAATGCCTAAATACACCTTCTGCTCAGCAGACCTCTCCTGTAAAAAGCAACCTCCACTAAGAATACGGAGTTCTGAACAGAAGCTACCAATTTTCTCAGTGGTCATGCTTGGACTTTCCTGTAGACAGGTTCCACGCCATGTCACAACACCTTTGTACGAAATTAGAAAACCAATATTCACCTCAGGATTGTGCAATAAATAGAATTTATTAAAGTGCTTGTGAGTTACCTCCAGTGAGAGATTCATCTTTGATCCAGATTTTAATAAGGATTATATAATCATAATGAACCATAATAAAAGAGCTGAAGCTGAGTAATCCAGTTTATGACCAGTTTTATTACGAGCCCCCATTTATTACAATTCGTCAGATATTTAAAGCATATGTAAATGTTGCAATACAAAATAGAGGAGGAACAAGAATTATGGCACATGTCTGTGTAAATTTATCTTCCTGACACTGAAGGTCTCCAGACTCCTGAAGCTTGTGCAATCAAAGGGATCTCAGCAGAGGAAGGTTAAAAAAATGTGGCCTTGGGTCTCAGGAAACAAAAGTGAGCCTCTCACTGCAGAAACAGCCATTCCTCCCTGGATATATGGAATCTGAAGCTCTGGGATTCAGTTTTTATCAGGAATAGAATACCTTTAGGTTAGCTGAAAACTGAACTTCTCACCAAAGGGCTTTAGATGTTATCTAGACTACCTCATTCCCTGCATTAGTAGGTCCATGAGAAGGAGCACATGCAACTTTAGCAATCGGGGCCAGGCCCGGGCAGTTTGAGAACAAAGCAAGAGAGCAAGGCGAGCATCAAATCCCCTGCTGGGACAGCAGCCAGCACCTGTGTCACCGTGGCCAGGTCCTGAGCGTGGCCCTAGCCGGGTTCTCAGATGGCTTCTGGATCATCACCATGGTCTGCCTTCTCCCAGAATTCCCAGCTGTGGGCTCTTCTCTCCCATGCTGGGCGCTCTGCCCTTCTTCAACTTCCACTTTTTGTTTTTGAAGTGCACTCTTCCCGAGCTGCGCAGTAAAATCTTTAGGAGGAAGAGGAGGAGGGGGGGGGAGGAGGAGGAGTCTCCTCTCCTGAAACCTCCAAGTGACAGTCGCTCTGTGATGTCCAATGGCATGATGACAGGTCATCACGCTCTCCAAGCCAAAGTGCTGTGAAACAAGACACGAGCAGGAAGCGGGGGAAGGGGCCTGGGGGCCGGAGGTCAGTTAGCGGGAGCTCCCCTGCCCACTTCCGCTGTCCTGACGAAATGTCGTGTCATGCCGATGTGGCCCCCGGCAGTCAAGCAAGGAACGAAACGTGTCTGTGAGTCCAGAAACCAGCCACTCTGGGCCGCCCACAGCTCCTGCTCATGGGGACCCTGGAGCGAGTCACAGGACCCTGTCCTGTCGCAGGAGCAAAAGCACCAGACTGGATTTTCAGCCACGCCGCAGCTGAATGGTGGGTGCTCTGCTTCCCACTGCCTAGAGCCCTGCTGACAAGGGACATAGCCCACACTTTTTTTTTTAAGCTCTTATTTAGAAGGAAAAGATAGTGGCTACCTAGCTTTGGGGAGACAGAACCTCAGAAAGGTTAGGGGGGTGTCTAGGCCGCCACCTGTGTGGCTGTCATTCCGGTGCAAAAACTCGGGGGGCTGCAGTCACATTCGGTTCACTCTCTCCGTGAGCGCTGTGCTCAGGAACAGCCTGCGATGTCAGCATGTGACCCCAAGGCCCTGGAGGGACCACGAAGGTCAAAGGGGCCAGCCTGCCGCCTGGGGAGGCACTGGGGCAGGTCTCCCACGTACTGTCACGGCTGCCTTGGTGGCAGAGCACCCGGCAAATCAAACTCGAGTTGATTTCCAAAGAGCTTTCTGAAAGAACATAATTAGATTAGAACGTTACACTTGTTAATTTTTCAGTTGCTCATTAAAATTGACATGTCATTCGATTTTGACAGAAACCTTTTTATCTTGATGTAAAGCGGTAGAATTAAAAAAATAAAGCTATATTTAGGAAGTTCTGAAATATGACAACTGCAATAATGAAACTGAAACCGGTCTCCGTCATTCACGTCAAAGAATCACGAAATAAACTATTTCCCCCATCGCACTAGAGAAGAAAAGCAACTGCGACGCGGGCTTTATTTAAACTTTTTAAACCTGAGTCCGTCATCAGAGGAGAAACCAGTGTGCAGAGGGGTGAGTCCGCTCCACAGAGAATTCCCCCCAAAAAAGGCGGCTGTGCTGTGACACCTGTTTCAGAAACTGTCCTGTGTGAGCAGGGCAGGGTGGCTTCTACCCATCGACCCAGCTACGTAGGAGGCAGAAGCAGGAGAAAACCAAGTTCGAGGTCAGCCTTGCCAACTTAGTAAGAGCCTGTCTAAAATAAAGTGATATAAATTAAAATATAATGAAATAAAATGGTTGAGGGACGTAGCTCAGTGCTTCCTGAGTTCAATTCTCGGTACAAATAAATAAATAAATAGAAAACCAAACCAAAACAAAAAACCCGAAAACCAAATCACTGCTTCCCTGCGCACAAACCAAACCTCCCTGTCCTTGTGTAACGCAAATGCTATCGGTCATGTTCACCGATTGAGAAGAGCTGAAATGCTGACAGAATCACTGGGTGGTGGCTGTCAGGCCAGAGAGACAGAAGGGACGCACAGGGAAAGCAGAGTTCGGGTCCAAACCTGCTCTGGTGTGACAACTGCGTGCCCTGGGGCATGACAGCTCATTCTCGCACCACAGAGGCTTTGTGCAGAGCCAGCTCCCTGAGCATCCAGCACCTGTGCTGCCCACTACAGCCCCCAGGGACAGGCATCCTCCAGGGGCCCTGCAGGTGCGCGGTGGCGGGATGATGGGGTCCCGTCTGCAGTGATCAGGAGATTGGTGCCTTCCCCTCCGTCTCCTCCAGCTCCACCAGCTGGCTGAGAGACCTGGGAAAGGCGGAGCCCTGGGACGGGGGAGTGCGGGAGGGGACACGGCCATGCCTGGGCCGTGGGAAGGGCTTGAGGAACCCCTGGATGTTATGGGTTTCCTGTCGTAGCAGCCAATCAACAAGACCATGCTGGTGAATAAAGATGGGACAAAGATCAGGGATGGCCAAGCACAGTGCTGTACACGCGCAGATACTTGGTGAGTCCGTGTCCCTGTCCTCCCTCCTGGTGTGAAACAAGTCTTTGGCTCTGCAGGTGGAGGGCTTTGACTCAAGAGGGGCTTGCACAGGCTTGAGATGCTTGCTGGGCCACAGTCCCCTCTGAATCCCTAGTGGCCCACTTCCCCTGTGTCCTCCATCTCTCGGAGGTGCCTGCAGTAAGTCACCAGAACCATGCTTCCCAAGGAGGTCTGTGGGCCCCTGAGCAACGGGACTGCCCAGAGCTATGACCCTAGGGTGTGGCAGAAGAAACCGAGCCTGCCTAAGCCTCTCTCGCACAGTTCTGTAGCACACCCTCCAGAACACTGTGAAAGCTCTTGCAAAGCCACAGCTGCTGCCACCCCGTTCCCATCCACACCTCGCCCTCTGCCTGGTCTCCAGTGCCAGAAACTTCCCACTGAGTTAAATTACATGGGGCGGGGGGACTTAGCAAGTGGGCAGGAGGGTGAACCAGGCAATCATGCCCTGTGAGATCTACAAAGGTACCACTTAAGCTTAACAGCAATGGAGCCATCATTCAGAGAATGATGCACCCGAGTGGGCTGCAGCCGAGCTGGGGAAGCCGGCCCGGTGTTTCCACGCCTGTGGGCGCTCACTGCCAAAAGAAGATCGATTTTTAGTGGAAGTGCTAGGGGTGGGGAGATGAGGACGGGCAAAGAGGAGCCACTTCTGCGTGGGGGATTTGGTTTTGCTGTGAAAAGGCGGATTGGAGAATCCGCTTATTGTTTAACTGAAGGAATCTGTCCACGGAGGTGTTATCTATCGAACAAGGGACAATAAAATCTTGGGCACGTGTGTTTACAGAACCGTAATTCTGAACGGTTTGAGACTCATGGATGCTCCTAATGTGTTGTGAGCTGCCTTCCTGCGTTTCTCTCACCGGCTTCTTCCAGCGGCAGCCGGCACCCTAGCAGGGCTCCTTGTCAGTCGCTGGCCCCAAGGCACCGCAGGATCAACCCCTGCAGGCCTCCTTTGGATTTGCTACGTATCTGACTCACTTTATTTTGAATATTCCTGTGGCACAGAGGCATTCCAAGAGGAAATGCGGCTTTTCCTCAATCTTCTCGCATAGGTGGGATAAACAAAAAGCAGAAAGACTGACAAGCAGCAGCTGAAGTTCAGCTCGGCTGGTTTTTGTCACAGCTGTAAGGGTGGCGTCACTAAGCAGATCCAGGCAACGCTTAGATCCACTCCGACGCAGGGCTGCTCTGCTCCGGGAAGTCCTGGGGCTCATCCTTGTCACTGTGGCCGACACCCCAGACCTGCTCTTTCTCCTGGCTGTTCCGGCTCTGAGGTGCAGGGAGGGACAGAGCGGCAGCCCCTCGGCATGCACAGATGTGCCCGTCCCAGCCCTGCTCCTCCTTTTATGGCTCTGCCTTTTAAAGGCAAAGGCTGATCGCGGGTGGTGTTGCCCTATCCCAGGAGGAGTGGAGCTCTCTGAAATTCTGGCTGCTGGGTTCTGGGAAAGGAGCAGAGGCACACTTTCTCCAAAACTTGAAGGCTGGATCCTTGGCACCTTTTTCCCAGACGCCCCCTGGTCATCTGGTCCCTTCTTCAGGTCGCCTTCACGGAGGCTCAGCTGCTGTGGCTTCCAGGGCTCTGGAGGGCTTGGCTTTCCCCAGAGCCTCGGGTCCTTTACCTCATAGTGCTCTCTGCTGTCCGAAAGTGAGTCCGTACACTGCGGCCTTTACCAAAGAGGTAGCGTGGAGCAAGGCCACCCTCCTGTGCATCTGCGTACACGCGCCTGTGTGTGCAAGGGTACATGTGCATGTGGGGAAGTGTGCACTGCCCATTTATGCGTGTGATCATGTGTGAGTACTTGCACGTGGACAGGTGTGTCCCGACACTTCTGAGCTGGGTGTTAGGGGCTCTCTGACCTACTCGTTAAGGTGGGCCACTCGGATACCTGTAGAGCCATCTCCTCCTCTCTGGCCCAGTACCCTGAGGCTGGGATTCCCAACACCACTACTGCAAGTGCTCACCACGTAGAACCAATGGCAAGCTGTCTCCCCCGGCCATGGACACCCTGTTTCTGCTGCACCAACTTCACTTCGGTGAGGATCAGGCAGATGCTGCTTTGCTTTGGGCCATGGCCCCAGGAGGGCTCTGCTGTCTTCCCCAGCTCCCCATGAAAGGATAAAGGAGAACCTTTGGCCTTGGCCATGCCTGGGCCTGACCTCTGCCCGCTCAGTGTCTCCCTTGAGCAGCATAATTCAAAGCCTTCCTCCCTTCCCCTCACGCACTCTGGAAAGGGCACTGGGCCGGGCTCACAGGGTCCTGCCCATTCCTCGTGAGTGACCCATAGCACCTCGCTAGAGGAGGAGAGGAGGGTGGCAAACTTCAGTCCGGTGCAGGCAGCAATTCCTAGGCAGTGTCTCTGTGGTCGCTCCCCTGATGTCCTGGTTTGCTTCTCCAGAGCTGTGAATTTCCTCTAAGGGTCCCCTGGGAGCAGAGGCAGTTAGCTGTCCCAAGAGGCAGGGGCAGAGGGCAGATGAGTGGATGTCGCTTGCACCTAAGGATGAGTCCATTTTGGCCATGCTGTGCCTGACTCCCGGAATAAATGCTCAGAAAAACCTGTGCTCTGCTGTTTTCTCGGAACCACACAGGCCGAGTCAATGCTCCGTCTGCGGATGCTGCTAGGTTGTCAGTTTTTCTTATCAAGCAGAAGTCGCCCCTGCCTGTCCAGGCACCTTGGGGCCATGTCTGAGCCATTTTCATATGTCAGAGCTGGGCAAATGAAAGGTACCATCTAGAGGGTAGAGGTCAGGCTGCTGCCAAGCATGCAGCAGTACGCAGGATGCCTAGTCAGGTCACCGTGTCCACAATGCGAGGGGCACACATCAACTCCTGTCCTTGACTCTCATGAGCAAAGACTGATCAGCATGGGTTCTCATAAAATCTTCCTGTTATAAAATTTTCAAATTTGAGGGTAAAGGTGGAGGAAGCATCAGAGAAAGAAAATATAATAAACAGAGGTTTCACTTAAGAATATTCTATTGAAATATAAATCCCATTTCCTTCCTGTTTCTTCATTTAAATATTCAGCAGCAGACGGGAGTGCGGACTGTTTTGCCACTTGCACACACTCACATTTGCAACAAACTGACTGTCGCACAGCTGTGTCTCCTGTCCCTCTGCCTGCCATAAGAGGCATAGATTTAATTAATTTATCAGTTGTTTTCCTTTGTTCCAGTTCAAGTTCAATTAGTTGGATTAAATGGCATAATGGGTATGAAAAAGCTTTGAAAAGAGTTTAAAGCACGACACACATATAATGTGTCATCGTGGAAACCATGCAAAACATTTGTCCCAATTATAGTCACACCATATGTGCATGGGGGAGCAACAGCAGACCCGGCGTGGTGTGAGGCTTCAGGGTTCACAGCCCCTACACATGCATTCTGGGTGAGAAGACGGGGAGGCGCTGAGCAACACGCACCCCACAGATCACAGATAGCCTTCTCCAAGTTCAAGCCGAGCGGCTATCTCTTCGTTCTGCACCCAGGTAAAGTTGACATCTGTCTTCGGACACTGTCCAGTGGCTGGTTTTGTTTTGTCATTAGAAATTGTCTTTCTCAGGCACACTTCAAGCACAATGCCATGTGCAAAAGAGTGTGGATCTTCCCGGTCAGGAAAGGAACTCACCACTTACGGGTGATGGAAGCAAAGTTATCCACAGCCACGGCCTGCGAGGCAGGCGGACAGTGTCTTCTCCCCAAACACTGAGCAGCAATGAGCAGCGCCCGTCCCTTGCACGCCTGCCATTTGTCCTGAAGGACGACTGTGACGATGCCCAGAAGCCCTTCTTCTGTTGCCCCCACCAGCTACCACCTGCCCATGTGCTTACAACGAAGCAGACTGGAGGCAGAAGTGTCACAAAGGAGCGGGCTCGGCAGGTGTTGGGGCCAGTGTCTTCCTGATCCATCCGGGGAGAGGCAGGAAGGGCTGTCTGTGTGAGCGGCCTGTGTCCTTGGACGGCCACTTGCCACACATAGCACATGTGAAAGGGCGCTCACTCAGCGCGGTGAGATGCGCTCGGGTTCATGCAGTGGCCCTTGGGTTCTGCAACCCAGAATGGATTTGCCGAGGACACACAGGCCAGAGATCAGGCAGGGCCTCCTGACGGTGAGCAGAGACAGAGCAAGAAGGAGGAAACTGAGGCATGGTCCTGAGATGAGGCAGAGGTGCGTGGGTGAATGGCCAATGCTAGCCAGCTGTGGGCGGCTGGGTTCACCCATCCATGAACTGGTGGGGCTGAGGAAACGGGGACTGTGGGGTGGAAGGCGACCAGGCCAGCTGTGAGCAGCGCATCCTTGGGTCCCTGCGCCACATGGAGCCCCCGCTAGACTGCAGGCTGCGCCTCCAGAGGCTGGAGCAGAGCGTCCAGATGTGCCCACAAGATGACAGCTCGGCATGCTTTTCCCAGTTCTTTTAGAGCAGAAAGTGCAAAGAGGGTAAGAATAGGGCTGACCCACGGCAGGATAACCGGACACCAGCAAGGGAGGAGGAGGCGCTGGGATGGGGTGGACAGCATGGCCTCCAGCCCTGGGCCACCCAGAGAGCTTCTGGGCAGCCAGCTGCCCACAGCAGGGGTGGGCAGCGCCACCCACGTGCCACCCGCTTCTGCAGCTCACCCGACTGAGGGGGAAAATGAATCAATTAATAAAAACAAATTACCTTTTACTAAGTTAAATAAAAGCTAATATAAATGAAGTCGCTGTGTGTATGGCAGATTTATGCTAACTATAACCATTCCATTCCAAGACGGGATCGTTTTAATGTGATATTAAAAAAGATCAAATTAAACTTTAATGAATGCGACACTCGGTGTCAGAAGCGGCACGCCGGAACCTCTGCATCCGCACAGAGCCCATGGATGGTGAGGCCGCCGCCTGGGCTTTGGGGCTGCCAGAAGGGTGGGGCCGTGGGGAGGGTCTGGCGCCCCTCTGGAGCTCCCTGCAGCCCTCCCTCCCGCCCCTGCTGCAGGCCTTGTCCTGCATACCACTGTGGGCAGGGGCACTGCGTCAGCACGAAGCAGGGGACACGAGTGTCAGGTACCCCCAGGTGCCTCGACTTCCCTGGGCTTGAGACAGCAGAACACTTGCTACTAAGAAAGGATTTAAAGGTCCCTTTAGAAAATGGACAGAAATTGATAAGCGGAGCTTCCATCAGCTCCGAGAAGACCTGCGCTCACCTTTGCCAGGAGGAGCCCAGGACGTGAGAGACACTGAGGCTCTGGCTGCAGACTGGCGCCCTCGTTCCAGAGGTGCCGGGCACATGTCTGTCCTGGGGCTGCTCCGAGGCCACACGGGGCTGGGAGCTTCGCTGCTGCCACGCATGCAGAGTACAGCGGGCAGATGAAGGCAGCAGGCCCTTCCGGGGCGGATGGTCTGGAAGAACCAGTCAGTGCCTGGTAAGCCTTTTCCAAATCAGAACACACTTTGGGGTGCTCTGGGAACTCTTGGTAAGGGGTGCAGATCCCTCTGCAGCCAGGAGGCCCTGCTGCAGTCCTGCCACTTCCATCCCTCCTGCCCTTCCAGGCCACCTCCTGAGTGTCCCCGCCCGTCTGATTCCAGCCAACCCGTGTCCCTGGGGTCTGATGCTGATGTTCCGTTATCCCAGTCAGACTGGCCGCTCCCTTGGGCTAAGGATGTCTCCAAGCAGTGGAGGGAGGGGGCGGGGAACCTTGGGCCTTTGGGATCTGGGGAGCTCTGGTGGCGCTCTGTGTGGCAGCTCCATTCCTGACCTGGAGGAGGCAAGGTCAGCATGGCCTCCATGGGACTGCCCAGAGGGCCCTAGCCAAATGCTAAGCGGGCACCTGAGCCCGGGAAGGACTTGGCCATCCTGACACAGAGCAGAGACAGCTCATTTCACACCCCTACCACTGCCCGAGGAAGGCGCTAGGACGATCGCATTACAGAGGAGGTGCAAAGGCTCGGGAACTTGCTCAAGGTCGCACAGTATCCAGGGATGGACCTGGCGCTTGAACCCGGTTGTGGACTCTGGATTCTGGCTTCCCAACCTGAGGCTGCATCTCCTCCCTGTGCATAGCGCCCGCACTGAGGGGTCCTACTGCAGCTGGGGCCTTTGCTGGTGGCTGCTCCCAGCCCAGCTCCCCGCTGCCCTCCGGGCACTGTCATTCCCACTTAGTACACTGAAGGCCGAGACCGGTCATGCAGAACGGGTCCTCACTGCTGCGGGCATTGGGCAGCACAGCTCCCACAGAAGGTGCCCAGCCAAAATGGGCAGGGGACTGTTGCAGCAGCAGTCTTGATGCTCAGTGGGAAGAAACTGCTGACCACTGCAGGAACCATCGTGATTTCCTGAAAGGCTCTGAGGACCCTGAAGGTGGTTTCTGCTTGGGGAAAATACAAGGGCACCTGGGAAGGGGTCAGGCAAGCCGGGCCAGCATGTCTCCTCCCTTGCGGAGCACATGGACGCCACAGGAAGGCAGCCCCGTGTGCCTCCAGGGAAGAGCAGGCAAGGTCTGCAGGCTGCATGGGGTGGGCCCGAGAACAAAGGTAACAAGGCCCCTTGCAGGCTGGAAGGACGAACGCAGCGCCCTGAACGCGTTTCAGGGTGGGAACCACATGATGAGCGCGCGGCAGCCGCAAGGGCCGGAGCAGTGAGCATGACCACAGGGCCCTGTCCTAGCACGCCAGGTGCTCCTGCCTCCTGCGCTCTCCAGGAGCCCGTGGGTGGCATCTCCAGAGTCCTCCCTCACACCCAAGGTCAGGAGGGACACTCGTACTCCTGGACAGTAAATAGGTGGGCCTGTGGCCACCTATGCGGCAGCTTCTCTGAAGGCACCCACAGGCCCCCTCGGAGCCCTGCAGCTGCGCCCCAGAAGCACATGTCCCAGAGGTGCAAGATCACGCTCACCACAGGAGACATCCAAGACTCAGCCCTGCAGCTGGACCCCCAACATGTCCCAAGGCTCAGCCGCGGTGAAAGGCTGGACAGTGGTGGCTGCCACTCCCAGGGACGACTAAACACACAATGCCCAGGGCTCTCACCATCGTGTGGGGCTAAAGAAGCCAGACACAAAAGAAACCGTTTACCTGAAGTTCAAAGTCAGGCAGAACTAATCAAGGTTAGAACCCAGAAGTCTGGTTCCCCTCAGGAGGGGAGGGTGAGCACAAGGGGCCAGGGGCTCCCTGGGGCAGACCTTGCGTGCGCTGACCCTGATGCTGGACACCCTGGTTCTCAGGCTGGGAATAGGCCTGGAGCACCGCTAACACCTGTGCGTTTTCCAGGGTGTGCTGTATCCAATACACACAAAGAAATCCCGTGTTATGAAAACAGCCTCGTGGGAGGAGGCTGAATGCCTGTGCTCCCGCCAGGGTGAGGTGGCCTGGACGAGGGCAGCACCAGCAGGGCAGGAGGCGCTGTGTGACAGACCAGGTTTCCCACAACGGTGTGGAGCTGAGCAGAGGCCGGGCTCTGCGCTGGGAACAGTGCCCACCTGGCTATTTTTAGTGACTCCCCCGGAGCAAGGCCCCGGTTTGACATTTCATCCCGAGCCGGCGCTGCGCCCTGTGTCATTACAATCAGTCCAGGCTCTCCCACGGTCTGATATTTTGCTTTAAAATAGCTCAGCTGCTGAGCTTTCTTCCAATGAACTTGTAAGTCGTTTTCTGTGGAGCTGTGACCCAGCGACACAGGTCTGAGGATGCAGTTTCAAGACAGGCAGGAGCGAGTGCAAGTCCTGCCATCAGATTGCCCCAGACACATGAGCCCCTCTGGTCTCTGAGCCTCAGTTTCCAGATCTGTGAAATGGAAGCCCTCAGTTCCTGGTTATGACTCAAAGAGATGAACACGGAGCTCCTCTCGCGGTGTCAGACCGAGGCCACGAATGAACGCATTGGCCCAGGGCTCTGCAGGCAGACTGAGGACGCTGGCAGTGGACAGGAAGGGGACACCACAGCCACTCCTGCTAGGATGAGGGTGTGCCACCCCTGCTTCACTGCAGCCCTGAGGCGTGCCGCTGGGCATCCCATACATCTGTTCCTGGAATTTCCCTGCAGAGCGACCTTCACCTTGAGGGAACCACACCTTGATTCCATTTTTACAAAGGATGGAGGGAGGGAGCCGGGCTCCTGACCATGGTCACAGCCTAAGTGGGAGAGAGGCGGCCTCCTCCACTACGCTGCTGCCAGCCTGCAGTCTATGCAAATTGGCCGCGGACAGCAGCGTCCCCTATTCCCCGACAGGATTACCAGTGCTCACCTCACGTCCCCAGCATCGTCGTACAGAGTGACTACAAGGTGACCCACCACAACTGGGGGCCCAAATGGTAGTGGGCAGCGGGCAGGCCCTGCAACTCCAGGGTTCCAAAGCTTTTCTACTGTTTGGCAAAGGTGAAAGTGAAACTGGTCTACATTAAATAACTTTTAAAAATCCAGTTCCCTTTTCTCTCAACCCAACGTAGCAGCATGAATGCGTGCTCTGTGCCAGACACTGGCAGAATCACGCAGGCAACAGGCGGTAAAGGGCCCAACCAGGTCCGCTGGCCCCAACCCAAGGTCCGAGGCTGTGCGATGGCACAGGTGGGCTTGTCCTTGGCTCCCCGTGCTGCCCCGTGGCTGCTGACCTTCCCACCCCAAGAACGCTGTATTTCTACCACCTAACTTCTCCTGACCACAGTTCAGGAGCTGCTCCCAAGACAATGAATATTTGGGCCAAAATTCCATCTATATTTCCTGAGGCAAAATAAATCTATGGCTCTCAACTCAGCTCCACCGTGGAGGGTCACGTCCATATATCAACTGCCACCTCTGGGCCCGGTTAATGCTTAGCTTCAGTGAAGATGTGGCCGTTCAATTGATGCTGCAGTCCTTTCACAGACCAGTGGCGAGAGTAAGGACAGAGGCCCACAGTGACTTGAAGGCCAGGCCCTGAAGCCAGGGGTGAGGAGGGGGTGGACAGGCAGGGAGGGGCCGCTCAGCTCGGCAGCCCATTAAAGACACAGGTGGACACAGGTGGTGGCCATCGGACGTTTGTGAGTTGTTTTCAAAGAAAAGGAAGTGGGCTGGGTTTCAGCAATCAGGCTGCCTAAAGGACAGGGCTGTCCTGTAAGGCGCACACAGAGAGCTGCATGTGGTGACATTCAGGGCACAGGGTTCCCAGTCTGGCTCCCCAGGGACAGCAACGCCACCTGGGTCAGCTTCTCCTTCCTGAGCCTCAGTGTCCTCCCTCTAAGATGGGAGGGTGGTGAGCACATGGGCTGCAGGGGGGCTGGGGTGACACAGGATGCTCCTGAGCAGCACCCGACCCTCCACAGGCACTGCACTGTGCAGGCGCTGACGGCTTCAGGAGTCAGTGCCGCACCTGTGGCATCACAGCCCATGGCTTCATCCGGCTCATCAGAACTGACACGTCCTGGGGACAGGAAGAGCCAGAGCTGGGCTCCAGCTCCAGGGGCCAGGGCCCAGGGCGGGCAGAGTGGCCGTGCCCTGCTGTGCGGCTGCCCCTGCAGACTCAAGAGGAGGTGTGGCGTGCGGACTGATGTTCTCAGGTGCCCAAGGCCGCTGACTTGGCTGAGGGTGTGGCTTCCACTGTGGGCTTTGGAGTGGGAGGGCCCACGTGCTTTAAAAACGGAAATGAAGAAAACCCTCACTGCTGTTCTACTCCTGCTCGTAAAAATAATTCAGATTTTGATGGACAGGGTATATAATCTGCCAAAAGAAACCACCCGACCAAGAAAATAACCTCAATCCACCAAATTCCCTTCGGAGGAACACCGAGGAGCCCTCCTTCTGAGAGGAGGAAAAGGGGGTTTGTTCCTGCAGCCTAGGAGCTCAGGCCCCCAGCAGCTCACTCTGCAGCTCACCTGCCTGGGTCACCGTTAGCCCTGAATCACACAGCTAGCATCTCTGGAGTCCCCACTCCAGTCTATTCAGTTAATCTTCAGAAGCTGAGACTGAAATGTTTTTCAGTGATTGCTCATGAAGAGACTTCCTTCCTTCACCCGACCCAGCTCTCTCTGATGACCCACTTGGGCCTTTTCTATGGCAGCCCTTGGAGAACTGGGTCATGATGTGCATGAGGCTTCGGTGATGGATGTTTTAATAGACTCAGCCGCTTAGGTTCCCAGTCTTCCAGGCCTTACACAGGACGGAGTATAATGAGAATCGGAAATGGGCAATGCAGAGGGGGCTGGGTTAGTGGAGACCACCACGTTTCATCGTCCCTGGCCCCGGAGGACTCTTGTGTGTCTGGTTACAAGAACTCTTGGGGTCACTTTTCTGGAGCACAGGTGTGAACACAAACACACGCCCTGATTCCAGCTTCCTAGTGCAGGACAGGAGCCTCCTCCTGATTTATTGCTTTGATCGTCATTAAGAGCCAGCAGCCTTGCTACCTCCAGGGATCACAATGGGCTTGATTTGCAACAGGAAGAAATGAGAATAAAAAAAATGAGACGAAGGGGGTTCCAGTTCCCTGTGAAATTTCAGAACCTGGCAGGCGAGCATCACAGCACTCGGGGGCAGATGGAGAGAATGCTTTCTCTGTAGGCATCTTATCAGGGACGGAGGAACTTTCCAGATATTTATTCTACAGGGGATCTATGATAAAATGAGTTTCATAATTTATCATTTCAGTGTCCCTGGGGCAGGGAATCAATGTTGAGGGTCGGAGAGCAGCAGAATGACTCTGTTTCTGATGAAGACACCCAGAGCTCTCTTTAGTGTCTGTCAGATACTTGCCAGCCACTAAAAATCTCCTCTCTGGCCTTTCTTCCTCCACCTATAAAGCAGCCGCAAAGTCGCCTCATGCATAAACATATCTTATGATTCGTGAGCATGTTTCTAAAAAGCTACAAATTGTCTCAAATGAAGGTTGCAAAGTGTGGGGTGCTGGTCAAGGTGGAGGAGGGCTCCTCTGGGCATCTTCCCGGTAGCAGGAAGGGTGCATTTCTCCACCCAGGGCCTCCTGTAAATGCATCTGCTGCAGCGGAAAATTGAAGACGTCTTCCGGGCCCCAGGCATCTGTCAGCTTCTAGGTGCTGGCGGTGTGAGTCTGCACCGTCCCAGCAGAGGTGGGTGACAGTCCTGAGATCTTCCTGCCCCACCTGTGCCTTCAGCCTCACTCCCTCAGGACCATTTCCTCTAAAATAATTTAGGACACACCTCGTTACTCCTTTTGCCACTCACGCAGTCCCCCACTATGGCTGTTCTAATAACAATGAGAGCCCTCCGGTCCTGGGTCGCCACCAGCTCCTGGTGCCCTGGGGGCCACTCAGTGGGCAGAGAGTCACAGAAGCAGAAGCGTGGTATGTAGAATGCATCTCCTTCACAGAAAGCTGCCAGAATGCAGGTAATAAACGTGCCCATCTGTGTATCCGAGCCTCCACAAACCCCTGTCCCAGACACTGCCGCCCTCCTGCGACGGGAGGCACTTGCAGGCGTTAAATCACAATCCTCAGGACAAATCGAAACTCTGCTACCGCAGCCCTCCAAATACCACAGCACACACCCAGCGCAGGGTCCCTCTGGTGTTTTCCCCGGGGTATTACTCAAAAGCCTTGCCTGGAGGATAGGAGGCTACTGTATTTCAAATCACTAAATTTCTGGGTTGAAGATCTTTCTGATCAGATTTTCAAACAACTTTAAATGAATAACACTCCACCGAAAAACACAGCAAATCTACACGGGCTTCAATAGGAAGATTTCAAGGGCTGAATATAGATGCAGCTGATATTTACAACGATTTCCAAATGATGTTAACCCAGCCATTAGCGAAGTTTACAATAGAATCTAATGAGAACCTTTACCATATGGAAAGTCCCCGCCCCTTTCTCTCTCTTCCTTTTTACCACTAAACGTGGCCTTCTGCTCAGTGGCAGCCAGCAGCGCCAGCTGCCGCCGAGGGGGCTGCACCTCCGCGTCTGGGGTGGGATCTCTTCTTTCCCTCAGACTTTGGTAGTCCAGGTGACACTC
>RJWT010023015.1:0-16972 GCA_004365215.1 Cuniculus paca | reverse complement strand
CACAAGTTTTCCTCAATCCTAATGTCATCCGACCAGCGTGTAACATTCAGAATGGTGATAACCTACCATCGGGGCCCTAATGCAGTATAAAGTAATGGAAACCCCCAAAGAGGCCACAAGCTATCACTCACAGGGAAATGTGAAGGAGAGTAGAAAATACAATTTCTATAACCTCAAAATTTCCTTTCTTAGACGCGGTGCTACTTTCTCTTCCTGCGTGGAAAACTCTCCTCTAGGATGTTTTCCTGGCTGACTCCACCTCATTCACTGAATTTCAGCTCCAGGGCTACCCCTGCCGCTACCAAGCCACCTTTGCAGGCTCCCTTCAGAGCCATCTCTCTGCACTCTTCTCTACCTGTGGTCTTCATCTTGGTGCTCACCAGGCAGAGGTATAGATTTACTTCTTTGTTTACTTATTTGTTGTATAGTGCTCTCCAGCGGCAAGGACTGAGTCTCTTCATTGGCCAGGCCCAGTTCAACTCCCGGCACACGGGTAGCCTCTGGGTAACAAGTGCTAAGTGACTGAGACGTACATTAGAGTACTTTGTGTGTCTATTATCTGTCTCCCTCATGCCCTTCCTCTAGAATCTGGAATGTGAAAATATACAGATAGTCTAAGCCTCTTTATGGTTTGTTTACCATAAATCACTTCAAAATACGCAGAAGAATTTTCTCTGTCTCTGTCTCTGTCTCTGTCTCAGTTACTCTCTCTCTCTCTCCCTCTCTCTCTCAGAACCAGGCACAATCACTTCCATCCTACCTTTTTGCACCTGAAAATTCTATGTCTTATTCACTTCAAGACAACGATGTCAGTCGCCCTTCCTCTAAATCACTTTCACCTTATTTCTTCTTCCCACCCTCTCCTCATCCACAAGCATCATCTGTTTCTTAGTTTTCTCCTTTCTTTTCTTCCATCTCTTTTTCTCCACTTCTCCTTCCTCTCAGACTATGAATACATTCAGGTCTTCCCATCTTAAATAAACAAGTGAAGCAAAGTCTTCCCTCACAGTGACAAAGAAATAATAGAGATTACAGCTTCAAAAGCACATATTCCTATCGTAAAGACAACTATCCACTAGCTCTGTATAGAAACTTCTTTAACTGCCAAGCTCCATGCCTACCTGTGCAGCAGCTGACTAACTAGCTTCCTTACCTTCAGTCTCTCTCTCTTTTAATCTAACATCTGAGTGATATATAAATCTTCCTTTAAAAAATTATACATATAATGTTACCATCCTTGCAGGATAAAGCACACATTTTTTTTTGGACTGGCATTTATAGGTATTCATTTATGCTGCCTCCTCCCCAAATAATGCATAATTTCTCTCCCCTACATTCCCACATGAATCTTCACTCACTTGAGCTGAACTTGAACTCACTACTTACAACAGCCCTGCTTCATTATCTTGCTTTTTTTGTTGTTGTTGCTGTTCTTTTGAGACAGGGTCTCGCTATGTAGCCCAGGCTGGCCTTGAACTCACAGTCGTCCTCCTGCCTCGGCCTCCCAGGTGCAGGGGTTATGGGCATGCACCACCATACCCAGCTTCATCATCATTCTTGCTATGCCTTCTACAAAATGCTACCGACCTCCTTTGTACTGCTTGTCTAAACCTACACTTCCTTCAAGCCAGGTTCCATGCCCTCCCCTTGGGGTGGCTTTACCCACTAGAATCCTGGAGGGACCACTTTCCGCTAAACACTCTCCATATCTAATACCTGTCCAGCTCACTGTGTGTTCAGCAGTAGGCTATGATGCTTTGTATTAGTATTGATCCATTTAACTCTATGTCCTAGTAGGAACAACATATTCTGTTATGCCTCTTTACATGTTTCTTTTAGTAAGCACATAATCTCCCTAATAATAAAAACAAACCTGACTTGGTACTAGAACTTTTGATGAGAAAGCCATGGGAAAACCTTTTTTTTTTTTTTGAAGTACATTTCTAAGGGCTGCTCACAGGTGTCAGGTTGAAAGGCATATTGGTTATTTCTTAATGTCTTACCTGGTAGAGGTTGATGTTGCTATAAATATTCTCCCAGATTTTGTCATAATTGCAATGATGCAAACCTTGGGGAGTCATGAAAGGTGGGTGATGTGGATTCAGTGTATTTGTCTTAGAAGCATGATCTTGGAGCACTTGCATTACTCTCTCGGGGTCAGAAATCTTAGAACAGAGAGGAGTAGTAGTTAGTAAAATCATTATTCCCTTCTTCTCAACAAGACATTGACCACATACACACAAACAAGGGAGAAGCCCTAGATGGGACTTGATTCAACTAAATAGTAAAATTAAACTCAAGCATCATGATTATCCAAATATGTTCATTCGTTTGACACCATAAGTATTTAAATGTATGTAGCAGCTCATTTAAAATTCAATGAAAACCATAAGACAATATGAAATGGGACCCCCATGGGTGTCGTGGCATCAGTGAAAAACAACAAATACTCATCAGCTTTGGATGCAGACTGTCACTGTGATGATGCCACAAGGAGATGGAAGAGGTGGGAAGCAGGGTAACACAGGGAGAGGTCAAACTTTGCATGGACACAGGCTCAAGCTCATCACTCTCTTGGACCCTTGGCTTTTCTACACATAGCAGTGCATGTCAACAAGAACACTAGAAATATTTCTCCTCAGATTGCTGCAGGATGCCCAGCATGTAATGGGAGATGAATAACTCCCCCTTTCTTCTGGAGATAGAGAATAGAATAATGGTCCTAGTTTTGACCTTCTAGTGATTTGCACATTATTATACAATTTTAACATCACAAATTTAGGGATCCACTAGAATCAGCCCTGGAGGGACCACTTTCCTCTAGACACTCTCCGTATTTAATACCTGTCCAGCTCACTGTGTGTTTAGCAGTAGGCTATGAAGCTTTGTATTAGTATTGATCCTTTTAAGTCTATGTCTTAGTATTCCAATCCCTATCAGCATCTCAGAGGCACTTCCAGCAAAAATAAAAGTCCAGCCAGCCAGGTTTGGTAATCCCATCATGACTGTAATCCCAGCACTTGGGAGGCTGAGGCAGGTGGATCACCATGAGTTTGAGGTCAGTTTGGGCTACATAGCAAGTTCAAAGCCAGCCTGAACTGTATAGTGAGACCTTGTCTCAAGAGAAAAAATAAAGAAAAAACAAAACAAAACAAAACAAAACAAAAAAAAAACCACACTAAAATTCACATGAAATCTCAAAGAACTCCCAGATATATAAAACAATTTCAAAAAAAAAGAACAAAACAGAAGATCAATTTTTCCCACTTCAAAAAGTTTTATAAAGCTGTAGTAATCAAAACAGTGTGGTGGTAGCATAAAGACAGATATACAGGCCAATAGAGTAGAATATAGAGCTGAGAGATAAATCCTTACAAATGCAGGCAAGGATGCCAACATCACTCAATGAAGAAAGGTCAATATCTTCAATAAATGGTGTTTGGAAAACTGATTATCTACATATAAAATAATGTTTTATTCTTATACCATAGATATAAAGTATTCAAATTCATAGAAACAAAGAAAAATGGTAGTTTCCAAGAGCTGGGGTTGAGGGGATGGTGGTTGTTTAATGGACATAGACTAGAGTTTCAGTTCTGCAAGACAAAAAAGTTCTGGGGATCTGTGAATGTGAACTCACAATAATGTGAATATATTTAACACTACTAAACTATATATTTAAAATGGTTAAGATGGTGAATTTTGTAGTTTTTTAAAAACCACAATAAAAAATCACTTAGTCCAATATTTTTATTTCACTCCTAAAGAAAGTATGTTTCAAAGAGGTTACATGACTTAGACCAATGTCACACCAAGACTTGGTGTGAAATCTGTGCTAAAATGGCATTTTTGACAATTTTGATTCTAAACTTAAAGGTCACAGGACATTTAAAGTCTAACAATTAGATTAGAAAATTTCAAGTAAAGTCTTCATAGTGACTCCATGCCAACATTTTTAACAGAGAAAATTCCTTTTTTTCTTTCTTGGTACCGGAAATTGAACTCAGGGCCTCACTCTTGCCAGGCAGGTGCTGTGCTGCTGAGCTATATCCCCGGTCCTCCTTTTTTCTTTTCTTTTTTTTAAGATAATTTTTAGCAAAAATTTTATCTACAAGAGAAGATAGTTATTTTTTTACCTTCAAAAACTTTGCTTGGAATTGCATTAATACATCTATTCTTTTTTGTTCTTTGAGTTTGGTCAACATCTTCTTTTGCCAAGGATCACATTTTGGTTTGATCTAATGGAAAAACATGTTCACATAAAGTTACAGCATAACAGAGTGGTTCACAATAAAAGTTGCAAACAAAAAGTTTCAAGGACTTGCTGAGGTAGGATCTGGCCTTGATGCCAAAAGGTTGGCTGGGGCCATGTGAAGTCTTGGGAAGAGTCTCTGAGGGATCACAAATTCACTGAAGGAGATAACCATTCTTGTTGGTACCTGGCCTAGAGATGCAGAGACCTGTTTTGGACTATCCTGTGTGATGCATGAATACGAGGGACCCTAAACCCATCAGTTCTGGTCATTGCATTTTATTCATGAAGCAAGCAAGAAAGAAAATATCCATAGAATCCTTGTGACTCCATATTTAAAACTTCATCTTTCTCACTAACAAACTGTATTTAAAAAATTACTTATGTTGCTGAGAATATCATCTGTATGCTGGTACTCTCAAACTTGTATCTTGGCCCTAAGCACTAGCTTATTATATCCATCTACCTCCTTGATATCTAAATTTGATGTGCAGCTAATGATCTAAAATAGAAAACCCAACTTTTTCTACACTAACTTCCCTGTTCTCAAGCCCCAAACTGAGGAGCAATATTTGATGTCTCTCTTTTCTTCCAGTCCATGAAGCATGCTTAGGATATTTGTGTACCTATAAAATTCATAAGTTGAAACTTAACCGCCAAGGTCATGCCGTTAGGAGATGAGACTTTTCTAAAATGAATAACATGTAAGAGTGGAGCCCTCATGAGTATGTTTAGTGCCCTTATAAAAGGGGCCTGAAGGAGCTTGTTTGTCTCTTCCAACATGTGTGGACACAGGGAGAAGTCAGCAGTCTGCAACTTGGCAGAGGGATTTCGCCATCACTCAACCATGCTGGCACTCTGATCTAGACTTCTTAGCCTCCAGAATAAGAGAAATAAAATTCTGTTGCTGATAAGCTACCCATTCCATGGTACTTTATCCAAGCAGCCTAAATGAACAATGACAATCAAGACTTTTCTTTCTTTCAGAATACAATCGATTCATAGCATTTGTAATGTCCATATTTTCGATTTTACTTACTCGCTAAAACTAATTTGTAACCCAAAACTTAATACTGACAGACCTTTTAGGGCCATTCATGGACATGCACGAGAGTGGTGAACATTTTGAGTGACCCAATGGGCATAGTCCCAGCTAAGGCTGAACCCAGCAATATTCTCCCTTCTTACCTTAAAGGGTAAGAAACAAGTACCCCTCCTGTGGCCTATTTAGAGCTATGTTTTCACAGATTTTGTGATTTCATCATTGAAAAGGTTCCCTAAGCAGAGTTCTAAAGTGCTGTGTTTCTAAGTGCAGCAAGGTAGTGACATACCTTCTAGTGAAAATTGTTTAACTAAGTTTCATTCACACTTGAATTACAGTGATACTGGTCATAGAATTTTCAATGTTAGTGAATCAACAGTGTACATTAAATAAAATGTCTTTAAACAGAAACACACAAAACAAGGGTATGCATTGGTCAATATTGTGATCAAGACTGGCAGGAATTTAGGCTTGTCTTTTGTCTACAACTAATGACTCCATATCTGCTCAGTCAGTGTCCTTGGTGACTTTCTAGAGCATGACTTCCTTGAATGAGAATTGATTGTATTCAGGATGACCAAAAGCCATCTTATTTGATCTTCTTACTTATGTGTTGCTTGTAAATTGTGCACCAGTGATGGTGTAGTACCAGTGATGGGGCCATGGTATATACCCATTATTAATTTTTAACTAAAAAGCTGCATTTGCACAAGTCAGTTATACTCTTTGTTCTTGCCAAGTATCTGAGATCATTCACAATGAGAAGAGAGTTAGGGCCCAATAGAGTGAGGCTACATTAACCTGGGGAACCTCCAGACAGAATGGACCAGTGTGGCCAACTTGAACACTGGGCTAAGGCAAAGGTCCTTGTGTGTGAGGCCTGGTCTCCCCTGAGGACAGGAAGGGACCTCTTTTTGGTCCTAGAGGACAACTGGTTGAGGCCACCAAGGATATAGGACACCAGGGACCAACAGACTTGCTGCTGCAGATTGTCCACCCTGGTCAGAGGGTAACTGTGTGACACTGCTGACACCACTGACAGGAGGTATTACCATGGTCCCCCTTACCTTCTGAAAAGAAATCCAGTTGGCTCGCTTTTTCAAGGCCATTGCAGGTCCCAACAAACCCAGGTTCTCTGCTTTAGTGACCCCAGCTTCATAGTCCAGGAACGTTTGCATTTGCTGCTGCTCCATGAAAATGCTTTGAAAGTGTTGGGAAACCTAAACAGAATTAGATTAAGAAGAAGGAAGTGGAGTCCAGAAAAGTCTGAGATTATAGAAAAATCTCAAAAACAGCTACTGATTGTGTTTGAAATAGCCCTGGAATCAAATTAATTCATAAAGTTGGGCCCTGTGTTGGGCTAGAACCTCACATGGACAGATGTATATATGTGACACATGCACTCAGTCAGTCAATTGCTGTAACTGTGCCTGGCTCACTTATTCTGAGTGTCTGCTCTCCAAGACTGAAAAAATCTATTAACATTTTTTTACATGTACTTTGAGGTGGATCCTAAATATAAATGGGAAGCAAATTGTCCACCTCTGAAAATGTATTCACTTTTTCTGACTACCTGGCAAAATAGAAAATCTAAGGATTAAAAACATTCTCCTCTCAGTAGCTTGACTAGTATGTTGGTAGAAGAATCCAGATGCTGGAATCCAGACGTATTAAAACTGCTACAGGTAACCTGTGTTATTCCCTCACATCTCAATTTCAGACCAAAGCTACACATGCTTTCTATGACCCAGCTTTCTACTTCCAAAATGCTGAGTGCTTCCTCTTCCCTTCTCTGGAGTGGGTCTAGGCACTGGCTCACAGTGGCACTGCCAACAGTGCCATGCTGCGTCGGGATTTCCCTACTACTTGGCAATGGCCGTGCAACAGTGCAAATGCCCTGAATGCCACTGAACCCCATGCTTAAAAGGATTGAAATGTCAGATGTTATGTTCTATGTATTTTGCTACACATGTATGCACATGTGCACGGATGTGCATACAAAGAACCTACTATAGTGCTGGCACATACTAAAGGTTTCTAAAATGAATGAGCAAGTTCATGAGCTAGAGAATTGAAGATTCTTCCAATTAGTGCTGGTACTTCTGAAATTGTACCATACAATACTGTTGTCCCGAGCCAGGTGTGACTGTTTAACATTTAATTGTGACTTACTTAAGAGTAAATAAACTTGAACTTCTAGTCCCGCCATTGCACCAGCCACATTTCAAGTGTCCCATAGCTGGATGTGCCTGGTGGTTAGCATCTGGTGTTCTGCTGGCACAGAACATATCCGTTGCTGCTAATGTTCAGTGAGACAGGGGCTGCTCTGGGTCTGAGTTGCAAAATTTTTCTTAAAGGGCCAGATAGCAAATAGTTTAGACTTTACAGACCACAAGGCTTTTATTGCAACTACTCTGGTCTTTCATTATAACGTGAAAGCAACCACGGACGACAGTACATTAATAGACATGGTGTTGTTATGGTCTGAATATTTGTATCTCCACAAATTTGTATCTCTCACGTGTTGAAACGCTAACCTACCATAAGCCGGAAAGCAGGTTTTCCCCAGGCACTGAATCTGCCCTAATCTTGGACTTCTCTGTCTCCACAATGGTGAAGATAAGTTTCTGCTGTTTGTAAACCAACCAATTTATAGTCTTTTTGTCATAGCAGAGAGGGCTAAGAGAGCTCTATTCCAATAAAATAACTGTAGATTGTTGACCCTAAGGCATCCGAGTACCAGAATAAACAATACCTAAATAAAGGAACTCTTCTTAGAAGAAAATACTGTTGCAATCGATTATCTTGGGAACATAATTAATATTTCACATCACATTGTTATAAGAAAATCATCGCAGACCTGGTGGTACATGCCTGTAATCCAGCACTCAGGATGCTCCAGGTCAGCCTGCACTACAAAGTGAGATTCTGTCTCAAAAAGAAAAACAAATCAAAACTGGAAAACTATCACCATATAAAGGATACAAGTTGGTATTCGGGAACAAGGGTGCTTTGTTGGAGTAGCCAGCTGGTCTCATGTCCTTTTGTTTATTGTTGGTAATAGTCTACGTTGTATTTTTACTTATTCTGGTGTGTGTGTGTGTGTGTGTGTGTGTGTGTGTTTTACAGGGCTTAAATCCTAGGGCCTTGTGCACGGCAGGCAACCACTCTAGCACTGAACTATATTCTTAGCATTGCTTATTTTATTTTGAGACAGGGTCTCAAAACTTATGATCCTCTTGCCTCAGTCTCCCAAGTAGCTGGGATTATAAACAAGCACAATTACACCTAGCTTGTTTTTGGTTCTTTTATCTTTTCTTTTTTTTTTTTTTTTTAAGACAGGGTTTCACTATGCAGTTTAGGTAGGTCTGGAACTTCGTAGCCCAGGCTGGCCTTGAACTCACAGCTATCCACTCGCCTTAGCCTCCTGAGTGCTGGAATTACAGGCATGTAACATCACACCCAACATTTTGATTCTTTTTAAACACTATTTTATTCCAGTTCTGTTTTGCCAATGTAATACTTGGTGAGAGTAAGGAAGAGAGTCCCATGGAAGCACTTTGTTAAGGATATTGCTACTGGTAACATGAAAAGAAACGCAAAGCTAAAAATCATCATCATCTAAGAAATCAGAGGGATGTGACACCATTGGTTCCAATGAGCATAGAATCTGTGTTAAATGCTAATAATCCTGGTAAAATGGTGATAGAATAAATACAAACGCAAATGAACCTTTGAGGTCAAGAAAATGCTGCTAGAAGAGAAAATGGAGACTTTTTTTTTTAGTACTGGGCATTAAACCCAGCACCTCATGTATGCCATGCAAGCACTGTAGAAAGTGGCTGCCTATATGAAGAGCATTTTTAAAACATTCAGATTTGATTTTTACCTGTTTAAATTAATTTATTATTTTTATCTAGCAAATATATACAGTTAGAGCTAGAACATTATCTCTAAGTTGCAGTATTTACTGAAAAAAAGTTACCATAAATCTGATGCTCTCTACCCATAGTCCTATTTTTCCCTTTGAAACAAGCTTTGTCACAGCTTTTGGTAACATGAGTTTCTTTTTAAGGAAGTATAACTGTGCTATAGCAGAGAAGACTGCATGACTGTAGAAGACCAAGTGGACAGCTCTCCTTGAATGTAGAACTATTACCTCCACATTATTTAAACTGGTCTCTCTCTCTATGTACTGATGTGTACAGAGCTGGCTATGCTATTTCCTTCTTCCTTTAATTGGCTCTAAGTGATGCAAATAAGGCTAGCTATGGTACTGATATGTAATCTTTAAGGTCAACCAACAATTTCCTGTTTCCTTGCATTGTGTTCCCTGTAAAATAGTTGAACGCAGTGGGATGGCAGAGCCAGATAGCTCCAGGAATGTCAACTGGGTACGAGCCTCAAAATAAGAGGCTATGACTTCCTCGGGTATAAAAGTTTAAATATCAGGAACTGAAACAACAGCCTCCTAAATTCATTCATGTGCTATCCTAATCGAGTTATGCAGACTGGTCCTCTGCATATCTTTCTCCCTGCATATTGCACAGGTGCTTACTCTCTGTCTGGTTAGCTCAGCTCACCTCACTCACATAATTCCCACCACCCTCTCTGTCACTCATCCTTGAACCACCCCCTTCTTCATGAGATAATAAATTCTGGGAGAGCCTTGGGTCAAGGATCCAAGTGAGGACATAGCCTCACTTGGATTGGACTTAGGACCCCTTGACTGCCCATAACTTTGAATATGTCTTGTGTCTTTACTCTTGCCATGGGTTGCATTGGTGACAGTAGATTGGAATTAACTTGCTGGGATTTCAGTAACGTTTCTATGGGATTACAAATATAACTTACAGGACTGTGAGGCAGAATGGAAAAGGGATTACAATATTTAGACTACAATACATGACTCTAAATATTACTATACAATGTACTCTTTATCGAACATAAAGCATTTTGCTAATGAAGAGAATACTTCAACACATCCTGAGAATTGAAGGACTTTAGATACTGGGTGACCCTGCCATGTGAATTTGCCAAATTTTTGCTATATTTATATCATCTGCTACAAACTATACTGTAGCTTTTTCTTTAAGTTTTGGGGGAAATAAATCATCTACTTCTTCTGGGTTCATACATTAGAGGCTCTCATTACTCTTACAGAAAAGAAGTTCTTCCTAACTGCAAATCCAAATATCACCTATTACTATTTTATCTTATAATTCTAGAAACAGTTGTTGGCAGTAAAAATATGAAACTTTTCAGCAAATAGTGATGTTTTCTTTCATGAATACTATATTTGTATTAAGACATAATGCATGCAGTACCAGTGAAAAAAGTTCCATTTCCTTCACAGAGCCCCTTAGCTCCTGCACATCATATGGGATTTGGAAGTGAGAAAGTAAGTGCTTCAGCTGAGGTTTCAGTTCTCCTGCTTCTGTAATATGTTGGGGCAGGATGCAAGTAGAATCTGTGCCTGTTGGCCCTGAAAAAATCCACAGTCAGTGACATGGAGACCAATGGACATCAGTCAGGCAGAGTTCAGAACGCAGAGGGACCTTTGAGATAGCGGGAGGGAGGCCCTCCTCTGATGATGCAAGGCCATGCTATGCCTTGCCCAGCCTTCCCGGCATAATTTATCATTTATACCACATTCAGTCAGGTGGACCTGATGAGGCCCTGGAGTTAGGCTTCTTCAGGAGGTAGCAAGGGCTTCTCAGGAGAAACCCCACAGGCATTTATAGGGATGAGTGAGTGGAAGCAGGCCTGTCTACAGACCTTTATGGTAAATGAATTATATCATTTATAAATTAACCAACAAATTTAAAGATGAGAGCCTTCCCCTGGCTGACTCTCATTCAACTGTAAGGATCCAGTTTGGACTCCCTTCCTTTGAAAAGTATCCCTGGGTCCCTACAGTGGGGACTGGCCACCTCTCTCAGGCGCTCCTCTGACCTGCTGTATATACTCTGAGCAAGACTGCTACTCAAATTAGAAACTGATCAAATTTCTTTGTTATCCCTAACACAAGGAAGGGAAGAATGTTCTAAATTGATTCTGGTGAGGGAATTTTTTTAGAATTGTATAATACTAAAACTAGAAGGAGCCTTAGAAATTATTGAACCTGAAAGAGTTATTATAGAGATGAGTAAACTGAGGCACAAGGCAATATAAAACAGGGTCAAATGAGGTCATGACAGGTTCCTGGATTCAAGTCCATTTTTTTTCTCTTTCTTGATTTGTTAGAAAAAAAGACAAAAATATCTAAGCGAAGTGGGTTACATGTTTTCTTATCCTCAAATATAAAATAAAAATATGTAACTTTTTGGTACATAAAAATCATTAAAAAGATGTAACTTTTTAGTACATTAAAAATTTTAGCAAGATCATGGGTCAAAATAACACAATCTTCTCTTCTCCATATTACCCTAAGGGAAGAAAAACTAATTTCTTACCTGAAATGCTGGTATCCATAGAGTCAGGAGAGGCAGAATCCTGGATGTCAGGGTTGATGTCACTGACACAGACCTTTTCCTTTTCCTGATCTGCCTCAGGGACTTGGTTATTGTCTAGATTCAGCACTTTGGAGATTGGCAAATACTGGAGGGCCTATGGAAAGGCACAACCAAGAGGTCACATGTCAACCTAATTTTCACAGACGCGTCCAAACTTAAATTCAGACACAGCCCTTCACTTTGATAGGGAAGACAGGTAAAAGTAGAACTTCCTCAGTAACCTGCCCGATCTTTCTAAAATGGAAATGTGGCGATGAGATTTCTTTGCAATGCCAGTGGCCTCAGTTGGGCCCTGTCTGCTGTGACAGTCTTTCCCCTGTGTTTATGCTTACTCTACTCTCTTATTCCACTGTATTTCATTCAAAATATCATTTGCCCATCTTCTTCACGGGATGGAATCTAGTCACTTTTCCACAAAGACCCTATCTTTAGTCCACGGACAAGCACCTGGTACATACCAGACCCTCCTTACATATTACTGAATAAAAAAGTATAACTAAATTAGAGAGCAAAAATCTTGAACAAGATGAAGACAAGAACTTACAGAGAGAGTATGAAATAGTACATCACAGATATCTTTGAGAAAGCCGCATTAATGGAGGAACTTCAGTAGAGCAAGCTTAAAAAAAAAAATCCAGTGGCTCCTATCATTTCTAAGGCAGATGGAGGACATGAACAGTGACAATCCAAAACTAGGTGACTCTGTGAGATAACAACCCACTGGCCATTCCTGGGAGGGGATCCCCTCATCGCATGACTGTCACATACCTGCAGGTAGTGATGAATAGTTCTGAGGGAGTACAAGTGACACACTAACCACTTGGTGTAAATAGTCAGATCTGCTTGTGTCACTAGGTTTGGAGGATTGCTTTTTCCCATAAGGAAGTTTTCTCGAGCAACAGACAATCTTTCAGCTCTCTGAACAGCATCACTATACTCTTGCATAATGTAGGCAACTTGTTTCTGTTTATGAGAAATACAAAGACAGAGCATGGATCTTTGTGAGCCTATTCTCTGTATTTTTTTGCTTCCAAGCATAGGATAATGCTGTTTGGGGATCAAAAAGGGCTCTTGGAACCTCGAAACCCTTTCCCTTTCTGAATTTGATTGACAAGGGCAATGTCGTACTCTTAGGACTTCAAAAGAGAAAGATTCCGGTCAGTGCATGAGGATATGTGGTAATTGGAGTCAGCGTCTGAGCTTTCTACATATAGCAAAGAAGTTCAAGTCTATTAAAAATGTATATACTGTCATATAAAACTTCCTTCAAATCTCACTCTTAAAAATGGGAATCATTATTTTCTGCCACAGGCAGAACAGACAAGAAGCTAAGCTAATTAGTTTTTTTCCTATCTTTTTTTTTTTTTTTTTGAGACAAAGTCTCACTGTGGAGTTCAGGCCAGTCTTGAACTTGCTTATGTAGCCCAGGCTAATCTCAAACTCACAGCGATCTTCATGCCTCAGCCTCCAGAGTGCTGGAATTACAGGCATGCGCCACCACTCCCGGCCTTTCTTATCTTTAGCTATGACTTTTTAAAAAATTGAGATGTTTATTGACCACTTTGTTTCATTGTAAAAAATATCCCACAGGTCCTGTTCATGGTCTTCCTACCTTATAAAGAGGATAAAGTTGCTCCATGGTTGTACTGTGCTGGCAAAACCTCTTCCACCTAAGCAGGTGTAAATATTTACTCTGGGCCAGCTGGGTAATTCGCTCTGTGTAATACTTTATCAACAACAAAAATAAGCACTTAGCAAAATACAATTACAGTAACAAAACTGAATACTAACAATAGGTAAATCAATATCTGGCTACTTTGAAAAAATGTATTTTTCTACATGAAGACCATAAAGCTAAAAAATCTGACTCAAAATACCATTCAAACATAAATGAACCACGTAGATATTTCTAAATCTTTAAGATCTGTTGCCAAGTTGATAGATGCCCATTCATTAGTTACTAAACAATTTTAGCAGTGATACTAAGGTCTAACAAATTACCTAAACTTGAGTATACATTTCATATCAAAAACTAAAGTTATGAGTCAAAAATACAAAGTACATTACAGGTAAAATTCTAATTTTTAACCTCAACTCAGAAATTTTATTTACACTTAAAAATGAGGTCTTTTGCTATGCATGGTGACCCACATCTGTAATCTCAGCTACTTAGGAAGCTGAAGCAGAAAGGAAGATCACAAGTTTGAGAAAAGCCTGGATGACTTAGTGAGAACCTGTTTTAAAATAAAATAAAAAGGGCTGGGGGGACTCCAGGACCGCCAAACAAACAAAAAACAGAAACAGAAAAATACAACACCAACAAAGCCCTTTTAAACATTTTCCTTTCAATAGTAAAAATAATACTGGCTGTGATGGATAACTAGGACTAGTTCTGTCATCGTCTTCCATTATAACCAAGTAGGAAAATGGACAAAATATACAAGGCAACTGTTTTTTTGACATTGATAATGCAGGGCCATGGTCCCTGGGAGAAGGGAAACTCATGGTGTAAGCCTTACCATCACTGTGCAATTTGTGAGCTGTGGTGATGAAAAGGGACTCCTAAGCAGAGTAGAGGATCTCTCCAAGTGAAGGAGAGAAATCGAAGTGGGGAAGTGGAGTCAGCTAAGGTTGATGGGGTGGAATAATGGGGAGGCACTCCTGAAATAGGCATGGAGATTCCTTTTGAGTCTGTTGCTGAATACTACCAAGCTAGGTATGCAAGAATGTGAAGCTCCAGGAGGCTGTGTAAATAATCTAGGTGGGGCATTGTAAACTAGAGTCTCACAGAGCTGGGAAATGTTCAAGTTCCAATGGCCAGAGTGATGGACCTTCACGGAATTCCTGGAATAGTCAGCAGAGACTCCAGGGGCTTCAGTAATAAGGACAAACTATGCACTACTGACATTTGGGGGTGGGTAATTCTTTTGTGAGAGGCTGCCCCATGCATTGTAGAATGTCTAGTAGTACCCCTGGCCTCTACCCACTAAATGTTAGTAGCAACAAATCATAGCTCCCTGTTCAAACTTTAATAACCAAAACATTTCTCCAAACATTTCCAAATATCTGGCAGGAAACATAATGTCTATTATCTCTACCTTTTCGTTCTCTTACTTGAAAATCACTGATGAGCCGTGCATGGTGGCTCACGCCTGTAATCCCAGCACTCAGGAGGCTGAGACAGGTGGATCTTTGTGAGTTCGAGACCAGCCTGGGCTACAAAGTGAGTTCAAGGCCAGCCTGAACGGCATAGTGAGACCCTGTCTCAAAAACAGGGCTGGGGATCTAGCTCAGCGGTCTAAGCGCCTGCCTGGCAAGCACAAGGTTGTGAGTTCAATCCCTGGTGATGAAAAAAAAAAAAAAAAGAAAATCACTGATGTTCACAAAGAAATGAAGAATGCAAAAAATGATAGGGAAAGAGAACTCCAAATGAAGATAATGACAACAGTTTGATTTGCAAGTTGAATTTCAATGTCTTTTCTTTTTCTTTGTGGTTAATTTAATATTTATTTACTATTTGATAAATAGTTTATCTGTATGCACAGAATTTTAAAAATTGAAATTATCCATGCTTGTTATGGACAGTGTGTGGGTGTGGTGGCAGGGTGGTGGTGCAGGCTGTGCTCAGCTGTTTAGGAGTCTGAAGCAAGAGGATCAAAAGTTCAAGGTCAGCATGTGCAATTTAGGGAGACCTTGTTTCAAAATAAAATTTTGAAGGCTGCTTAGTGGTAAAGTGTTTCCTTAGCATGTGTGAAGCCTTGGGTTCAATCCCCAGTAAAATAATAAATAAATAAATAAGTTTTCATGTATATTTCATTATACTACCATCTCAACATATTAATTGTTGACATTTTGGACTTTGTCCTTCAAGTGATTTTTCTATACATTATTTAACCTTTCTATTCTCTCTTCTTAGTTTTTATTAACTAACATTACATAATATAATAATTCCTCATGCTGAAAAATATTGAGCCACGGAACAATATTTACCAAGTGCTGTCTTTATTAATTCTTTCTTTTATTGGTAGATTTTTGTAGACAATTCCATTTTTTTATTTTTATTGTAACGCTATGATAATAATCTTTATGGAAAACTTTTTTTCCCTGGTGTTTTGAGTTACTTTAAGAGAGATATCCAGAAACGTCTTCCCTAGGTTAGCCAACAGTTTTTTGAGGTCTGAGACTGTCTGTATTGTTCTACAATATCAGAACAGGGAATATTTAACAAAAGCTTAATTGTTCAGTGACTAAATTATGGTGTAAATCTCTAACAAAGAATAGCATTTACACTGACCGAGTGCTATAAACTTTTCACGTATTTTAAAAACCTATACTGGCTAGCGAATCTACTAGAATTCTAGCTTTATTCATTAATTTTTACTACATTCCAGATGTGTTTTTCAAATTACAGACTGACCCTTACCTGCAACAGAAGCAAAGGTAAATTTTCAGGCGTGTACTCCCTTCTCAGGCAGCTCTCTAGCTCCCTCTGCATGACATCGGCCTGAATAACGAGGGGCTTAGACTCTGCCACCTAAACCCAAAGAACTGGTTTTTAACATTCCAAATCAAGGAACTGTAGAATTTCAAATATCACAAAATCAAGTATCTCCAAGAAAATAGTGCTCTGCTTCTATCCGGCAATGAGTTGAGCCTTGGGCTATTTTGTTCTCACACACGTTGTCAATAAATTTCCAAGTTAGGAAAACTGAATTTATTGAATTGAAATGACATAGCCTCCTACTCACCTGCAAGGTTTTCTTCAATGCCAATTCTCTTTCTCTTCTAAAGTAAGAAATGTCCTTTGGTATTTGAATAGAACTGCAGAAAGATTTGTGCAATACAAGCTGTAATTATGGAAGCTGTAGCAGACAGACAGATTCTAGCTTGGGCCTGATTAATATGTAACTATATCTGAATAAGTATATTTATTTGTATACTGGGTTATTGGGAGCACAAAAAGGCACATTCATGTCTTGGTCAAGATCTTTCTTTAGTATACATGATGTTTTCTAAACCTTTCCCTGGGCAGATCTCTCTCTCCTCCTTCACCCTCACAGTCTTCTCTTCTACATTTGATTTACTTCACTATTTCCTACTTCAGAGTACAGGGAGACAGAGAGAATACTTACACTTACTTCCTATCCCCTGCCTGTATTCCCT
>RJWT010023014.1:0-16966 GCA_004365215.1 Cuniculus paca | reverse complement strand
AGGTTCCATGCTCACCATTCTTGGACAAGATGTCTCTTCCTTGTCCCTAATTGTGATTCCAGACCAGCCTGGTTGGTGTACTCTTGGGTGGCAGAACAGGGTGGTCCAGGTCACCAAAACTCTCTTGTTGGGCCGAGAAAAACTGCAGTGCTTGGAGGTGCACACCTCTCCTCCTGAGTCCTCGATGGGGGCGCACGTGCAGAGAAGGCATGCGGGGGCCCCTGTGAGTCTGATGGAGATGCCCTGTCCTTCTCCCGTGTGTTCCCGGTGACAGGGCTGCCTGCTAGGGTGATTTCCCAGCTGACTGGGAAAAGCTGAAGTTGCAGCTACTGGAATGGAACACATCGCTTTTGTGACAGCCAAGGGAGGGTAGTGGCCAGCAGGAAGGGAAACCTCAACTCTTGGGGGACAGGGGGGAAAGGGAACATTAATGCTCTGTGTTCTTCCCTAGGGCCTTCCTCGCTAAGGCACACACCCTTCCTCCCTCTCCCAGATGGTTCTAAGTGCCTTAATTTTTCTTTTTCATTTACTTATTTATGTGGCTCTGTGGGGGATTGATTCCAGGAACTTCACACTGAGCTACATTCCCAGACTTTTCAATTTTTTTTAAATTTTGAGACAAGGTTTAGCTAAGCTGTTAAATTGCGCAGGCTGGGCTGGAACATTTTTTTTTCCCCTGTCTTTTTTGAGACAGGGTCTCTATGCAGTTCAGGCTGGCCTTGAGCTCACTTTGTAGCTCAGGCTGGTTTTGAACTCACGATGGTCCTGCCTCAGCCTTCCGAGTGCTGGGATTACAGGCATGTGCCACCACGCCTGGCTTGGAACTTGTCATTCTCTGCCTCAACTTTTCCTGGTGTCTTCCTCGTCATTGAGACACAATACTGGACGCTCACAAATTAAAAGAAAGAAGGGCCAGGGATTTAGCTCAGTGACCTAAGCGCCTGCCTGGCAAGCATGAGGTTGTGAGTTCGATCCCCAGTGCTGCAAAAAGAAAAAAAAAATTAAAAGAAAGGTTTGGCCAGACATGGTGGCATACACACACCCTAGATCCAGACACCTCTGAAAAGCCCCACTTATGAGTGCTTGAGGCTTTGGGGGGACATCTGGATACAAGCCATGTCAGTTGGGATTACAGGCAAGTGCCTTAAAGTTAACCGAATGCTGGGTTTGATGTTCTCCACCAGAAGGCTCTGTTTGATTGCCCTCCTGCTTGGCATCTTCTAGAGATGGGAAACCTCAGCTCTTGCACTGCCTCCACAACCATCAACAGCTTCAGATGCTGTCCCATCCCGCTCCCTTGGCCCTTAGTCAGGGTGACAAATGGCATCCCAGAGGCATGGACAAATAAGAGAGATTTTCTGATGTCCTCTGTCAGACCTTCCCAAAACAAGTACTAGACTCACTTATTCAAATTGGGCTGTGAGGAGGCCACATTGGGGACACTATCAGTCTCCATCCACCCAACCGATGCAGGTCTTACTGGCTTGGGGGAGCCCCATGTTTCTTCCCAAAGCATCATGTGCCCCTGAGACTGTCCTACCTATGTGAAAGTCACACATTTCCTTGTCTTTCTCCTGAAAACACAGAGACTTGGAATTTGTCCCTGGCTTTAGTCAAAGTGACCACCACATTGGGTATTTAGGATAGCTTCCAGTCACGACCAAGGTGGTTAGGAGTGGTAGAATCTCCCTGGACTTCTTTGGGGACCAGAGAAGTTTATGCAAATGTCAATATAGCCTGCAGCAGGTCAAGTAGGGAGGTCATGAGGAGACTTACAGAAAAAGCTGCTTCCTGGCTTTCTAAAGTGGGTCTGAGCCAGGTGTGGTGGTACACACCTATAATCCCAATACTCAGGAGGCTGAGGCAAGAGGATCACTGAGAGTCTGAGGCCAGCCTGAGCAACATAGCAAATGCCCACCAAAAACAAATATAAACAACAACATCAAACAATAAGAACAATAAATTAGATGTGATGTTTTGTGAATTTTCTCACCTGGGAATCTGAGGGGATGACCAAGATTAATATTGCAAGTTGATCTCATCCTGGTGGTTGGAGTCCTATTCTGTTGCTAGTACCCTTGATCAATGCTATATATGACAATTCGAAAAGGTTTGGTTCTAGCACCTGTTGCTCAGATGAATAAGTTTTGTCAGTAGAGTAATATACTCGAGGACACTCATCAAAAGCCAAAATGGCATCGAAATGAACAGTGGATATTACTGGAAGACAAATTCTAAGAGGCTGTGCTGGGATCCCATTCCTCAGGTTGATGTCAGGTCTAGGCCATCCTGTCAGGGGCTTATCAGACCCCTGGGTGGATATCTGGGTAGGGGGAGACATTGGGGAATAAAGACAAGAGACAAATTTCAAGGCAGAAGCAGTCCAGGAGGAACTTGCTTCTAGTGGGCAGGCTCAGTAATCTCCATGGTTAACCCAATTTTATTAGCAAGAGAGGAGCACAGTGGAATGGGTAGTGAACTTTTCCTGGAATAGCAACTGTAGTAATGAGGAACAATTTAATGGAGAATAAGTCCTTTTCCATAGCAGCATGCCCACATTCTTTAGCATGTCCTTAGCAGATGTTATCTTGATTTAGGAATGCTGCACCCTGTGCAACTGGGAAGCATGCAAATTTCTGCACGTTTTTTTGTTCCTAAAACAAGTCACACTGGCCTTGGAGCCATGGACATAGTAAAATATTATTTCATATTCCCTGGCCCCCAACACCATCCTATTAAAAACAGTGGGAACTATTCTACACATGAGCTTCAGAATCTTATAATTAACAAGTCACACCTACTTCTTGAGTCTGTTTTGCTATGCCCTAATTTCCTATGTTTTGGGAACCAGAGAATGTGAAATAGTATTTTACTATGCTAGGGACCAGTCTACGTGACTGGGGTCCAATGGTCTGAGGCCAATGTGACTTGCCTCAGGAACAGGATAGTTTGCAAATACCTGCATGCTGTCTGGCTTTGTTGGAAAAGTTCATATTCACAGCCTCCTGAGGCAAGATAATATCTGCTGAAGACAGTATACAAAATGCAGGCATCCAGGTATGGGGAAAGACCTTAACTTTTCCCCTTTCAAATGTTAAACTTCATTCCTATTGTATTATCCCATTCTTAACTACAGTCTCTGTTCCAGAAAAAGTGCTCTACCCCCAGTGTTTCTGGATGACCAATAAAAATGGGTCAAGGGTGCTGGGGATTTAGCTCAGTGGTATAAGCATTTACCTGGCAAGCATGAAGTCATGAGTTTGAGCTCTGGTACCAAAAAAAAAAAAAAAAAGAAGAAGAAGAAGAAGAATGTTGTGGTTGATACATTGTGTCAACTTGAGCAGTTTAGCGATCAGCTGAGAGACTCCTTGGGGATCCAGGGTTCTTATTGTGTAAATATCCTCATCCTGTGCAAAGGAAGACAAGGACATTTTGTAAGTGTTAGACCCACCCTGAAGGGGGAGTTGGCCTGTGTACAATATAAGGGAGGAGAAGAGGCTTGGTTTCTCTCTTTTGCTCTGGCTGCTGCGTGGAAGTGTTGCCCCTGTGCCATGTCACCCTGCCTTGGAGTCAGCTGATTATGGACTGAAATCCCCAGAAACTGTAAGCTAAATAAACCTTTTCTTTCCTAATTTTGGGTGTCAGGTGTTTGTCTCAGCAACCCCAGAAAAGTAACCAAGACAAAGAAGAAGAAAAAAAATGGGTCAACCACAAGATAGTACAGCTAATCCACTAGAGATGAACTCCTCCCAGTTCCCCCTTGAACCCTTAAGATTTATATTTTGTCTTTGTTTTATTCCCTGTCATTCCCCCCACAGGCATCCAGGGGTGTGATCAGTCCCTGACACCTGTGTCACTTGTGTTCATGCTGTTTACAATGCCATAATAAAGTCCTCTCTTTCTCTCTCATTTTTTTTTTTTGTACCAGGGATCAAACTTACCACCTTGCACTTGCCAGGCAGGCACTTGTGCTGCTGAGCTATATCCCCAGCCCCCAAGTCCTATTTCTGATCCAGGAATCTTATATCTGGTTCCATGAACTGGTGGCGTTGCCCGGAAGTCTCAAGGCAAACCAAAAGGAAGATTCTTTGTATGGAGGCGATAAGAAGGCAATGTTGTTTAATCTTAACACCAGCCAATTGTTGCAGGATCATTCCCAAAGGCAACAGCACTGAGTTTACAAAGAGTTTAGTTCATACAGCATTTAGAAGTGGGAAGTACAAAGCAACTGACAAAATGTTACATAATTGGTTACATGCCTTGAGCCATATATTGACAGGCAGGCTAGTCTTGAACAGATTTCTTGAAACAAAGGAATTGTTTATCATAATATAGAAACATTCCAGGAACAAGAGGGGGGGCTTCTAGGGAGAGCATAGTGAAAGGTGTCCTTGACTAGCCCAGTGTGTCTAAGGTATAGACAGTTACTCTGACTCAGCACTCATCAGAGGTATGCAGCTGGGCTTTGGACGCTGTCAAGGTCAATTGAATTCAGCAGAAGCAGCAGAAACTTGATCAGAGACCTCTAATTGCTCTCTAATTTGTATAATGAAATACCTATAACTTTGCTATTTTATAAATGTGTTCTTACATTATAGTTGAGCCCCAACAGAGGCAGTCTAACTTCTTAGCTCACAAATGGGGTAGAATTTCAGACCCTTCATGGTCCTAAATAAGGTACCATAATAAGGGACCCCTTCTTGGACCAGGAAGTGGTAAACATATTCACAGCAATCACAGCAGCCAGGTCAGTCGCCTGGGAACTGGTGGGTTTGGCTCTTTCTGACCTTGCCTCGTGAACAGAATTTACTGTGTGTTCAGGGAAGTCAGGCTAATGTCTGTCTATCTGTGGCACTGATAGCACAGTAGTAGTTAAAGCCTTTCTTGAATGACAGCGCACACCAAGACTGACAGAGACCAGACAGGGACACTGCCAGTTTGAACGAGCCCCTCCCCCACCATCGTAGAGAAATGCCGGCTTCGTTTTACTTAGGTCAAGAGCGGTGCCCAGAGGAAGTGTCAGCAGGTCACAGAGGACACTCAGCAACACACAAGCCCAATGTTTTTCCAGCCCACCTCCTCAAAAGCCTGCCCAAAAATGCTAAAAGAGAAAAAAGCCTCTTAGACTGTTTGAGACACCTTTTCTGGACTGCTCACACAGAGAGGTCCCCTCTCAGGTCTAGCAATAAACCTGCATGGACTGTTGAGTTTGTGTCCCTTCTTTCCTGCTCAATAATGGTGTTTTCACACACTACTTGGTTACAGGGCCCCTGAACTGGCTTGTCTGGTAGGGGAGCAGCACACGGTGAAGGTAGGAGTCTGAACAGCAGAAATTACCTCTTTCTTTCTTCACTCTTCTTGTTCACTGTACTGTGACTGATCTGACGTTTCTGGGAAATAAGAAAAGGTCAGATGATTACCGTAATAAAAATAAACATACTTAACTTTCGGTGTGTGTGTTTTTAGGGGCCAGACAATGAACTAAGAGCTTTACAGGCAGTATCTCATTTAATCTGTAATGTAACACTGTGATTTGGGGTTTGGTTGGTTTTTTCAGGGACAAGTTCTCCATAGGTAGCCCAGGCAGAGCTCAAAATCAAATCCTCCTGCTTCAGCCTGCCCGGTGCTGGGATTACAGGCATGTACCACAACACCCAGCTATGAGTTAGTTTTATCATCATTCCAGTTTTCAGCTGAGGAAGCTGAAACTTGGAGGAGATAAGAGATGTAACCATGGTCACCCAGCTAGCATATCACAGGGTGGCAGCACCACAACTCCATCCGGGCAATCAGAGTTCCTCTAGCACCTGAGTTATCACAGTAGACTTTTCCTGGGTATGAAAGGTGAGAAGAATAATGGGGCGGAAGAGCCTCTCTGGTTTATCAAGCATAAAGAGGGGCTGGGGGGTGTGGCTCAGGTAGCAGAGCGCTTGTCCAACATGTGTGAGGCCTGGGGTTCAATTCCCAGCACTGCAAAAAGAAAAAGGACTGATGTCAAGCATGAGGATAGGTTCATCTTTCTCCAATCCCGCCTCTCGGTGTTCATCATCTGAGTACCCATGGCGAGAGGAACATCTGGGGGACTCAGTAGCCGCCTCTTCCACTATGACACCCTTGGGAAGAGACGCCTCCTCCAAGCCTCTGAAACGTCATCCCCCCTCTTAAGAGCTGCCGAGCAGACCCTTCCCTGCCCTAGTGCCACCCCTACTCCCAGACCACAAGGAAAGCATCCCAGACACACGCCGAGTGCTTCCTGCGTACCGGGCCTCAGTGATGAGAGGCTTCATTAGTATCAGTTCACTTTTTCCTTTTGGAAAATGGAGAAGCACACAGAGAAAGCAATGGATTTTCGTGTAGCCAGTCAGGAGAATCAAGGCTAGAAAATGGCCACTGTATTGTGTGACTCCTGAGACAAACTCTCATTATGCAGGCAGCTCTGTCCAGCTATGCTTTTTTTTAAGACAAGGTCTCACTATGTAGCCCAGGCTGGCCTGCAACCATGGTGATCATCCTGCCTCAGCCTCCAAGTGCTTGGATTACATGCATACGCCACCATGTCCCGCCCAGTTATGCTTTAATAGGGCATGAGGCGCCTGCACCATTAAGGGTTTGAATCCTGCTTCTGCCATTGCCAGACTGTAATGCTGACCAAGTCCCTTCCCTTCTCTGGGCCTGGTAAACCCAAGAGTAGTGCGAGTATTCCCTGGGCCTGGGTCCCACAGCTCCTCTTTGTCTCATTCTACAGGATGCTCTCAGGGTCCCATCCACCTACCTTCAGGACATTTTGGGGACCTCTTACAACCCCATTCTTCTCCCCAGGAAGATTGTGTAGGTTTTGAATCAGGAAGGCTTAGGTTCAACCTCTGCACTTAACTCATCAGGTGACCTGAGTCATCTTTCAGAGCCCTGGCTTCCCCTTGCTGTGTCGCTGGGAGGTTGGAGTGACGGCAGAGTAAAGTTTGTGGTAAACCAGTAACCTGTAGCACCTGCTACGCAGCTGGCCCTGTCCTGGGATCTGGAGACAAGGCTGTGCCTTCCAAGGCAGGCAATGAGGTGGACAATAAGTGAGTACACACAAATTGAACTGGGCACGATGGTCACACCTGTAATCCCAGCACTCTGGGAGGCTGAGGCAGGAAGATTCTAAGTTTGGGGCCAGCCTTAAACAAAACTTTAAAAAATGTTTTGGGCTTTGATGAGAAATGGAGGAAACAGGCAGATGATGTTACCCAGAGGTTGGAGAGAGACAAGGCCAGAATTCTGGACATGAAGGCTCAAGAGAGCACCCCAGGCGGAGGAACGAGCTCAGCCTCTCAGGGAACAGGGGACCCCGCAGATGTGGATGAGCAAAGGGAAGCCACTGGAGACTTTCCAGGCAGGAGAGTGCTATGCTTGGAACAGTCTCTTGCCTTTTGTAGGGCTTTTGGTGGTACTGGGGCTTGAACATGGGCCCTCACGATGGGCTACATTCCCAGTCCTCTTTTTAAAAAGGAGGCATTTTAGGCAGTTAAATTAGATAGAAATTGATATACATGGCCAGACATTTAGTTCAGTGGCACAAGCACCTGCCTGGCAAGTGCAAGGTCGTGAGTTCAAGCCCCAGTAGCAAAATACATACATAAATAATAAATTGATATATATCAGAGCAGGACTGGGCTCTCAAGGAAGTCAGTAAAAATAAAGACATCAGAGTTGTGGCTGGAGGCACATTTGAAGAACGGAAAACCTCAAGACTGTATTGTACTTATTTGTGACTGTATTGTAATTAGTAACACCCAGTCCATTAAGTCCAGATGTGCATCAGACACCCAGGTGGGTGACCAGGACACGTGGATCCATCCCTTTGCAAAAATGCTCCTGTTTTAGAAGTCATAGGTAAGCTAAGGTGAATGACATCAGTCATGTACCCTTGCTACATGACCTGCTTCCCTACTGGATCAATATCAGCTAACCAGCTACACTTGTAATCCTATAGGTTGATTACAGTTTGACCCACACTGCTGTGCCTACATTGTGACTTTTTTTTTTAAGACAGGGTCTCAGTAGTCCAGGCTGCCTTTAAACTCACTTTGTAGCCCAAGCTGTCCTCGAACTCCCAATGATCCTCCTGCCTCAGCCTACAGAGTGCTGGGATTACAGGTGTGTACCACCATGCCTGCCTACATTGTGACTTTGCTGCATAAATTGCCCCAACAAAGGGCCTCAGTGGCAACTCACTCAGGACACCTCCTGTCTCTCTGGGGCCATTCATATTCCCCAATACATCTTTCTCACTCTGCACCTGTCCTTTGGAATTCATTCTTTGATTTCGAGGAACACAAATATGGCTCATCTGACATCTAGCAGGTGGGGAGTTACATTTGTCCTGTATCACCATTAAAATGCCAAGGCTGGCCTTGAATTTGTAACCCTCCTGCCTCAGCCTCTCAAGTACTTGGGTTACATGCCTGTGTCACCATGCCTGGCGCTCGCTTTCTCTCTCTCTCTCTCTCTCTGTCTCTCTCTCTCTCTCTCTCGTTGCCCAGTGCTGGGAATTGAACCCAGGGACTCATGCTGAATATACAACCTATAGTATACAATATATTATACAATATACAAAATATGGTATATTCCACATGTTGAATATACAGTCTACTACTGAGCTATACCTCTGGTCACCCTGAAAAATAATATTACTATTATTATTGCTATTTTGGGGATTGAGCCCAGGACCTCATACATGCAAGACAAGTGCTCTACACAGTGGGCCATATCCTCAGCCCTGGAACTATGATTAATTTTTACAGCACTAGAAATTGAACCCAGGGCCTTTGCACTGAGCTACATCCTCAGTCCTTTTTTTATTTTTTATTTTATTTATTTATTTATTTAGTCTTTTTTGAGACAGGGTCTTGCTATGCAGTTCAGGCTGGCCTTGAGTTCACTTTGTAGCCCAGGCTGGTCTCAAACTCCCAGTGATCCTCCTGCCTCAGCCTCCTGAGTGCTGGGATTACAAGTGTGTGCCACCATACCAGGCTCCTTTTTATATTTTTTTTGAGACAAGTCTTGCTAAATTATTAAGTTGCCCAGGCTGGGCTTGAATTTATAATCTCCCTACTTGGCTCGATCCTGGGTTTCAGCACCAAAAAAATACATTAAGTAAAAAATAAATAAAAATAAAAATAATCTTTTTACTTCAGTGTCATAAAGTGCTGGTATTGCAGCTCTAAGCCCAGACTGGTGTGATTTTTTTTTTGTTCTGTTTTGTTTTTAACTACTGTGATTGAACCCAGGACCCTCACACTGAGCTATATCCTCAGCCCCTTTTTTATTTCTTGTTCTAGAATAGGGTCTAGCTAAGTTGCCACTCAGCTCCCCAGAGTACTGGAATTACAGCTGTGTAGTACCATGACCAGCCCAGAATTATGTCTTAAAAAATGACTAGCACCAGATGGATAAGGGAGTGCAAGAGGCAGGGGAGCCCTGGGCAGTCCTGTTGGTGGCCTTTCTGATCTGGAACAACTGTGAAGATCATGCTGTCCTGCACATGTGAAGGTCTACACACTTGGGAAGCTGGCGAAACAGCGACTTCGAGGAAGATGAGGGGCGCTGTGTGTTGAGGAGGCTACAAAAGGGGCACGCAAGGACACGGTATGTATTGGGATGCCTCACTTTCCCGAGGGTCCACTCTGCTCTCTCTGCTTCCCTGCTGCTTGCCAGAAGGCTGCAGTCCATGTGCTGCAGTCCCAGGCCTGACTGGAGTCCTGTGGCCCAGAGGAGATGGTTAATATTTACTCCCTGCAGGGCTTGGGGACAGGTGTCCACTGAGGCCACAGCTCCCTGGGGCAGTCATCCCTCCGGCTCCTGCCAAGCTCTCCATGTTAGGTTAGGTCACGTGTGAAGGGTGTGAAGGTAATGGGGTGCCAGCTTTTTCTAGTGCCTTAGGTGGGGCTCAGGGCTCCCCCCGTTGCCAGTCCGGAAGGAGATGGCTCCCTCCATTTGTCTTTCTACTCTTGCACAGCGTGAGGCGCCAGGTGCTTCCTGCTGAGGCCCTGAGAGCTTTGGCGTTGGATGATGACAACAGGCGAACTGGACATCACTGCACGCCGCCGTGCTGGGCTGAGCGCCCTCTCCCGTGTCCCCAGCCCCCTGGGAAGTCGCCTGCCCCATCCTGCTCTCAGCAGCAGCACAGCATGCTGGCCTTGCCCTCCTCCCAGGCGCCCTTGCCCCTCCCCGCTCCGTTCTTGGTTTCTTCCTGGCTCCCTCCTAAGCTCCTTCAGGCTCTCTGGGCTGACTCCAGCTCCCCTCCAGGACCTGGGAATGGTGATCTGCCTGCTCCCGCTGAGCCGTGTCTCTCCCTAGCTACGTCGTCCCTCCCCACCACGAAATGCCTGGTGTGTGAGGACCGAGCCAGGTCCCCAGGCCACACGTCCTGTCTGATGTGGGCTCAGGCAGCCGGGCTTGGATGATGCACCACACCTCAGACACAGCAGGTCCAGCAGAGCGCTGAGAACCCTTCCCTGTGCTTCCTTCTCCTCCTGCCTTTCCTCTCCCGCCTACCCAGGGGCTCCAGCCAGACACCTGGGAGCCATCAGTGCCACAGGCCTCGCCTCCCCTCCCAGGTTCTCACAGTCTGCAGACTGCAGCTCCCTGCAGAGTCAGCTCTCCTGGGGACAAGGCAGCAGCAGTGCCCCCTCTCGCCCTGACACAGTCCCCTGGCAATGAAAATGAAACCCAAAATAGGGGCTGGGGATTTAGCTCAGTGGCACAGCTCCTGCCTGGCAAGCATGAGGTCCTGAGTCCTATTCCCAGCACCCTCCCCCGCCCCCGAAAAAACCCAAAGGCTTCACCCTGACCTACCCCTCCCACCTATGCTGCTCTTCCCTCCCCACCTGGATGCCCCACCAGCTTGCCCTCAGGCCAGGGAGAATCAAATTTAACACCCTCTTCAGTCTCCTCAGTTTCCCCAGCTCTGACAGGCTTTTCTCAGCAGCATCCTCCAGCCTCAACTGGAAAAGTCCCTTTGTCAGAGGGACCTGCCGGATCCCCAGGTCTCATGGCTGCTCTCGCTCTTCTTGGTCAGAGCACAGACCTCTGTGGTAATCTCCACTAGGTGCGAAGTGATGGTTACATACGTGTCCATCTCCCCCGTACAGAGGCCCCTCCCAGGGCGGGATTCTTCTAGCTGTAGGGGACAACTCAGCATGGAGTGGGTTCCCATTTTCCAACAGAGAAAACTGAGGCTTAGCTCAATCGAGCCTCCAAGCCAGGATTATTATATGAGCTGTGTTCCAGAGGGTTCAGATGACTGTGAGGGGAAAAAATGAATATAGAATGCTCAGTGCTGTGCCTGGCAGGTGCTAAGCATTCAGTCTTATTCCCCGCCTCAGAATGGGACCAGAGCCGAGGGAGGGGACACCCCTCATGAGCCCTGCAGGATTCCAGCGGTGGGGAATTCGCTGTCCCTTCCCAGCCCTGCAACACTAAACTCTACTCAACAGCCCGGGTTGGCACTGTCGCTGGAGTCTCAGTCCCCCGCTAAGCTACCCAAATAAATTCACCCTCAAGGTAAAAAAGCCTTGGACAGGTGTGCCTGAAGGTAAATCCCACCCCCTCTCTCCAGGGGACTGCCAGCCCTGGTGCCCTCCCCGGGAGGGTTTGGCGACACCCTGACTCGGCATCCTCCTGCTCCTGGCCGCCCCTCCCCCTGCTGAGCTCTGAGTCAGACCCTGGAGCCTGGGGTCTCAATTATGGCCCGGGTCTGGGAACACCACAGCTTCCCTTCCAGCTCAGTGGACAGAACTGGCTCCTCTCTAGACGTGGTCAAACGCGAGACCCCTCCCCAGCCCCTGCCAACCCCAGCTCTGGGGCCCTGCTGTGCCCCTCCCCAGCCCCCTGGGCCCTTAAGCAATGTCCCCCTCCTCGCGGCTGTTAGCCTGGGAAGGGGGCCAGGCCCTGAGCTCAGACCTTGGCGATTCCAGAGTGTCTGAGGCCCAGAGCCAGTCCAGCCAGCCCAGCCAGACGAGGGGAAGGGGGGCGAAGTGGCAGGATGGGCACCAGGAAGCCCTCTAAAGGGGGGTTGACAGGGGAGCTGGATTTCCAGTTTTGTTTTTTCTGCTCCCCTTCGGCACCCCACAGGCATTTTCCTACCCCCTGAGACATCACTGTGCCCTCAAAGGTGCCCCTCCTGGAGTCCTCTCCTCGGAGGAGAGTGGGCGAGAACTAAGACCTGACTTTGGGGCCGTGAGACACCCCCCCCCACACACACACACACGCATGCACAAGGGCGGCTGGGAACGAGCTGAGAGGCCTGGGTTCCCGTCCTCCAATCGATGTGACTCCAGGCCAGGCCCATCTTCCTCCCCGGGCCTGGGGTTCCCGCTTAGACGGGGCGGGGCGCGAGGTTTAGCGCAGGCCGCGGCCCCGCCCGGAGGAATCCGGCCGCCCGGCCCGCGGGTCCAGGTGAGGGCGCCCTGGAAAGGGCCCAGCGGGGTCCGGCGGAGCGGGCATCTGGGGTGGGGAGCGCCCCGCCTCAGCCCTCCCGCCCGTCCGCACACCCTCGCTCCTGCGGGCGGCCGCGGCGACGATTTACAGAGAAAAAAAAAATTGTCTCCCTGGCCCGGGGCCAGCGTCCCAGCCCCCCTCGCCGCCGCCGCGCCGCGCTCCAGCCAGGGAAAACAACTGCTCACTTCTCCCTGCGTCCTCCCGCGCGCTCCTGCTTCCCGGCGGCCGCGGGAGAGCAGCGGCCAGGGGGCGCGCAGCGGGCCGGCCGCCCGGCCTTCCCTCGCTCGCTCGCTCGCTCGCTCGCTCCTCCTCTCCGCCTCCTCTGGCTCGGGCCTCCTCGCCCGGCCTCAGTGCGGGGCCTGGCGGAGCTCCTCCAGGCCGGGAAGTTTCTGCGCTCCCCGCGGGCCAGCCTCCCTCTCCGGCCTCGCACTGGGCCCCCGCGCGCGCCTGCCGCCCCCTCCCTGCCCGCTCCCCACTCGCTCCGCCGCCTCGCTGCGCTCTCCGCGCCCGGCCCGCGCCCCCGGCCCTCGACCCCGGCCCTCGACCCCCGCCGGCGCCGGGCCCTTAGCCCCCGCCCGGCGCGCCCCCGGGGTCGCGCGGCCCGGATGCCCGGGCCCCGAGGGGTCGCCGGCGGCCTGGCCCCTGCGATGCGCGGGGCGGGGGCGGCGCGGCTGCTGCCTCTGCTCCTGCTGCCTCTGCTGGGCCCGGGCGGCGGGGCCGAGGGGGGGCCGGCGGGCGAGCGGGGCGCCGGCGGGGGCGGGGCGCTGGCCCGCGAGCGCTTCAAGGTGGTCTTTGCGCCGGTGTACTGCAGGCGGACCTGTCTCAAGGGCCAGTGTCAGGACAGCTGTCACCACGGCACCAACATGACGCTGATCGGAGAGAACGGCCACAGCACAGACACGCTCACGGGCTCCGGCTTCCGCGTGGGTGAGGGCCGGGGGCTCAGGCTGGGAGCGGTGGGCAGCCCTGAAGGCAGGCTGCAGAGCGGAGCCTCGGGCATCAGAGGTGGGGACCTAGGGTACACCTAGCAGAGATCAGGGCCGCAGGGCTTGGGAGGTCACAGTCCTGGAGGCCAGAGTTGGGGGGCCTAGAGGCCTGAACTTTGAAGCTTGGGTTGGGGTTGGGGATAGAATGGGCTCGCGGATGGCACAGGCTTCCAGGAAAGTGCTGGAACACACAGAGGTTTTGAGGAATGTGAGCAGCCTGAAGTCTCCAAGAAGGGGTGAATATTTCCCTACAAAACAGAAGTCTTGAAAATGACTGAAGTAGGCCCTGCCCAGAGCATACACCTGCTTTCTCTGGAGGAGGAGCCTGGGTTAGGACTGGGGTGAAAGAGTCTGTTAGTGGCAAGGTCTGAGAGGGAACTGTGTTAAGTAAGGTCTAAGAAGTGGGGTGCAGCCTAGAGGCGGGGACTAGCTTGCCTCTTTTTCCCATGGCTCCTGGCAAGCTCTTTACACGGTGAAGGCCCTTGAAACAACACCAGCCCAAGCCCTTACGACTTTCCCACCCATCCTGGAGTCCATCTCTTCCCCAGCATCTCTCCTCAGAGGGCCTGGCCTGAGGCTTGGGCCTCCTCCTCGAGGGCCCTGCATGCCAGGCTGGGGGAGGTGTCCCAGCAGTAATTACCCTCCTGGACAGGGTAATTAGGCCGAGCCCAGGATGGCACCAGCAAAACAGCCCCTCTCACACATTCCTCAGTTCACTCATCCACTCGGGCCCTATAGAGCCCCCCAGATGGGGATGTGTGTGTATGTGTGCACGCTTACGTGGCCCCCATATCTGGGGGGGCATGACTAGGCTTTGGAGTGGCACGTGGTGATTAGCCAGTGTCTCCGTGTTGTCTTGGGTGTGTGTCTGCACTCACTGTCAGGGAGGGGAGTGTTTACATAATGAGCCTGTGTTGGTGTCGGAGTAAGTCTGTGTATGTGAGGAGATGACTGTGCATGGGAGTGTGTGTGTACCCGGCCTCCCAGGCCCCCAGCCGTCCTGCGAAGGCTGCTGTCTCCATCTGTGCTGCCCACATCCCCAGGGCTAAGTGCCCAGGCCACAGTGGGCGGATGTCACTGGGAGGTCACCCTCACCGCTATGGGTGACTCACTGGGAGGAAGGAAGGAGAGGATTCTGCCTCCCCTGGCCCAGCACACACCTCTTCTGCCCTGTAAGGCCTCCTGGCCCCAAGGGGCCAGGCAGGATGGGCTGGGTGGGGCTGGGATGAGGGCTGTGGCTCTGAGACCCTCAGGTGTCCAGGAAAGCCTTCTTGCCCTGGGAAGTGAGGCCGTCCCCTTAGGGTAGACAGGAGAGGGGCTCTGGCTAGTGCGGTAGCCCAGGGCTCCAAGGTCCTGTAACACATGTTGGGTGTATGTGACAGAGAAACAGTGGGGTCTCACTTGTTGCTCATTCGCTCCTTCATCTCCTGGACCTCTGCCCTCCAAAGTACCCTGTAGAGTGGGGGCAACAGACATGACTATGACCAAGCAAGGAAACTCACACGAGGGAACAGGGTAGGTGAGATGTGAGAAGGGGCCCCTTCCTGGGGAGAAGCTGAGCTCAGAAGAGTCAGGCTGGAACATAGAGAGATGGGGGACAGGGCCCTGGGGTGGAAGAAAAAGCAGGTAGGAGCGAGGCCAGCCCTGGAAGGTAGGGTGTGCGTGGGAAGACCAGAGGTGCTTGGTGAGAGAAGGTTCTGGGCCGTGAAGAGCTTTGAAACTCCAAGCAGGGTCGGGGTTGGGGGTGTTGTGCCAGAGCTCTGCCCGAAGTGGGTTTGTCTGGATGTGCTGGGATTTCCAAGGGGCAACAGAGAGGCAGGGAGACATACAGGGTCTGGGCGGCATGGCCAGAGCCGGGGGAGGGCCCAGGCCATGAGCAGCGGGGAGATGGGTTCACTGGAGGCAGAAGGAGAAGCCAGAGGGACCCTCCAAGCCCGGCTCTGTGTGGCTGGGCAGTAGGAAGAGGTGATTTCGGACAGTGTCTGGGTAGAGGTGGCCAAGAGAGGTACTGGAGAGGTTGGGGACTGTGGCTGTATCCAGAGATGGGGCATCACCGGCAGTGTCAGATGTGGGCTTGGATGGCAAGGCAGAGGCCAGAGGAGAGGGGCTGAGACCTGAATTAGGAGGATGAGAGGGCAGAGATCGCAGTCCCGGGTAGGCTGTGGGAAAGTTGCTCACCAGCAGCACCGGCATTCACGGTGGCTTACCCCGTACCTCTCTGTGCTGAGCATTTGTAGGGGTACCGCCTCGCGTAGCCCACACAACATGCCCACGGGCGGGGCGGCGGGGCTCGGGGCAGGGGAATCGAGTTGCCAAGGGTCACACAGCTGGCTCATGGCCGTGCTAGGATTTAAATTGGAAACTTGACTCCAGGACCCATGGTAGATATACCAGGGCTGGGGACTGAGAGTGGGCAGTTTCTGTGTGTGTGATGTGTCATCGAAACCAGCTTCCCAAGGAAACAGAGCCAGTGGGTGGCAAGGAAAGGGGGACAGGATGTGGGTGAGAGCAGGCCTGGGGGCTGGAGGCCAGCCTGTGACCTGATTCATGTCCCCTTCTCAGTGGTGTGCCCTCTGCCCTGCATGAATGGCGGCCAGTGCTCCTCCCGGAACCAGTGCCTGTGTCCCCCCGACTTCACTGGTCGCTTCTGCCAGGTGCCCGCCGTTGGAGCTGGCGGCGCCGGAGGAGGCTCAGGCCCAGGGCCGGGCCGGGTGGGGTCCACAGGCACCCTGCAGACGCTGGTTCCAGAGGGCGAGCCTGTGGCCAGCAAGCATGCCATCTACGCAGTGCAGGTGATCGCCGATCCTCCCGGGCCGGGGGAGGGGCCTCCTGCCCAGCATGCAGCTTTCCTGGTGCCCCTGGGGCCGGGACGGATATCAGCAGAAGGTACCAGGCAAAGGGCAAATTCTGGGAGGGGGAGAGGGGCTGGCATGAGGGTGGCTGGATCCGGGCAGAAGCCTGCCCTGGAGGAGCTCGGCGCCGAGCAGCCCTGAGGCCACCGCGCCCCGCCCCCAGTGCAGGCCCCGCCCCCCGTGGTGAACGTCCGCGTCCACCACCCGCCCGAGGCCTCTGTCCAGGTGCACCGCATTGAGGGGCCCAACGCCGAGGGCCCTGCCCCCTCCCAGCACCTGCTGCCGCACCCCAAGCCTCAGCACCCGCGACCACCGACCCAGAAGCCTCTGGGCCGCTGCTTCCAGGACACGCTACCCAAACAGCCAGTGAGTGACTCCTCGGTCCCTAGGGGCCGCTTCTGCATCTCTCAGGGTCTCATTAGGACTGCGTAAAACTGAGGGTCGGCAGGCTGGGGAGCAGCACCTCAAGAAGGAACGGAGTGACTCCGGTATCCTGTGACCCCTCTGCCACCTCTCCCCCTAGTGTGGCAGCAACCCCCTGCCCGGCCTCACCAAGCAGGAGGACTGCTGTGGGAGCATCGGCACTGCCTGGGGCCAGAGCAAGTGCCACAAGTGTCCCCAGCTGCAGTGTGAGTGGGCCCAATA
>RJWT010023013.1:0-16978 GCA_004365215.1 Cuniculus paca | reverse complement strand
TTTTTTTTACTAAAACACAACACATTTTTGGCAATCAGAATGCCAGATCAAGTTTAGTGGAGGCTCGTAGTTGTGCTGGAATCCGCGAATGCCCTAACAGAAACTGACAGGCAGGGAATCGCTTCTGTAACATATCCAACCGGAGAATCTGCAAAGATCCAAGGACGCAGTTCTCATCAGCAGCAAAGGTTTGCTATGGGTGACCAAATGCAAAATAGAAGAAAAAGAACCAAAACCAATGAAATAAATTTTTTTTTCTAAAAATGAGAATAAAAGTGACTAATGAAACTTATAAAACACACGAACTCTTCAAATGCCAAAAGAAAGGGACAGATTGGACGCAGACTTTTGTTAGAAACTCTGAAATTGCTACTCTCCATGTACAGCTCTTACAATCTGGTTCACAATTTGAGTTTTTCCAGAAGTTTATTTCCTAGTATAAGGAGGTAGCTTCTAGTTGAATTATATTCAAATGTTGAGGTTGTATTGATTACTAACAGCTTAAAGAATCAGTCAAGAATTCGTACTAATACTACTACTAAGATTTGTATCTACCCAAAGCAGACTGCTTTGAATGAACTGAGAAGAATGGAAAAACCAAGAGGCAACTACAGAAATCGGCTCCAGACATGCATTAACACATAAAATGCATTCCCAGAAATAAAAGGCCCCCTCATTTGCCCACTGAGTAGAATTACTTTGATGAGCTACAAGTACCCCGTCCTTGTGATCACAAAAGCAGAAAGCCACCGGGGCAGCCGCTCCAGGGTCTCGAGGACTCGCTCGGGGTGCTGGGGAAAGCAGCACCCACTCAGTAAGGCCCTGGCAAGTGCTAAGGGTAAGGTGCAGCCGGGGCAGGGAGAGACAGGGTGAGGGGGAAGAAAGCAGCTGCTGGCCTCCAGCGGGAACAGGCCACACAGGAAGACAGAGGCAGGGGAAAGGAAACGCGAGCTGACAGGAGAGAAGATGAAACAAGGCCCTCACGTCAAACGGTGTCTAAGCTGCAGTCTGTATCTTCTAGGAGGTTGAAAAGGCGAAGTTGGGTGCCTTTTTTTTTTTTAAGAACCTGAAGCAGATTATCAGAGTCTAACTCATCAGATTGGAAACATTAAATCTGTAGTCCTCCTGGCTAATACTTGATTCCTCTTGCTTAGCAATTAAATCTGAAAACAGAGCCTCCTGACCCGCGCATTCTGGAAGCCCAGGGGCACAATGGTGTGGTTACCTTGCAGCCACTGGTCCAGGGTGTTATCGATGGTGCACTTTACCACAGGGAGGAACTCAGAGTTCATGAAGAGCCCTCGCTTCGGGTGGTTCTGCAGCCGCTCCTGATGGCTTCGGGAGCTAAAAAACTCCAACACCAACTTTATCTGCCACAGTTCAGACGTCTCGGACATTTCCTTCCTTCCAAGTCTTCTTATAGCCTGGAGGGAAGAGGGTCAGCAGTCTACTTAGTGAAAGGGCGATGCTCACTGCTGCCTGCGGAAGGCCAACGAAGGCCGGTGGGGGATCCGCCCTGTGTGGTGAGCCATCTGTCTCACATAGAAGCCCTTCCCAGTGCAAGTACATGGCTCACTTCCTTCCACACAGCCCCACACGAGCAGCCTTCAGGTAAATGAGCTCATTTTTTTTTCTTTTTTTTTTTTTTGCCGCACCAGGGATCGAACTCATGACCTCGTGCTTGCCAGGCAGGCGCTTACACCACTGAGCTAAATTCCCAGCCCTTGTCTTTTTGAGACAGGGTCTCGCTATGCCATTCAGCCTGGCCTTGAGCTCACTGTGTAGCCCAGGCTGGTCTTGAACTCACAACGATCCTCCTGTCTCAGCCTGGGAATACAGGTGAGCACCACCAGGCCCGGCAGTGAGTTCATTCTTAAGATGTGCAACAGATCCAAATGAATAAGCAACACCACACAGTGGACAGCCAGCCACCGCCAGGAAACTCAGGCGGGGTGCAATGCCGAGGTAAGGATCAGGACAGGTGTGGGGGGCAGAAGGCAAACACACCGTCACTGCTCATGCTGCTCTTGACACCCATCCACAAAGTGATCATGGCGGCAACTGGGGGCATGTTTGCCCAGAGCCCTGCCCGTGACTGCAGTGGGTGAGGGTACAGGGGGCAAAAGGCGGGGAGCATGAAAAGCCAGCACTCAGCTGCTGCAGAGCACGAGCATGAGAAGCAGTGCCGGTGCCAGCACAGGTATCACAGACTCAGAATTTCCCGCTGAGAAAGGGTGGATTCCAGACCAAAACGGCATGAACCCTTTTGTCCACATTGGAAATTTCTTAATTCTTTTCATTAAGAGTGCTATATAACACTGCAAGATTTTAGGTTTGGGGGAGTTACTCCCTGCTTAAATATATTTTACCATAGCAGATTTTTTTTTTGGCTTTAAACACTTAGTTCCAAATGCTGATTTTAAACTCCTCATATCAAATTCACTTGACAAGCTGTTTAAAACTATAGATTCTGGATCTGGTCTCAGAAATTCTGATTGATCAGCTGCGGAGCAAGATTTAAGGACCTGTATTTTAAGATTCCCCAGACGAATTTTATCCAGGTTAGAAAACTGCCTTTGATTAACTGAAAATTTAGGTTGCAAAGATACGATACTATTAAACAGCTGTTATGTATTACCACCAGCCCAAAGTGCATAAACTGGTCCAATCCTTTAGGAAAGCCATTGAGCATTACTGTCTGCAGTACCCCTGGTAGGCTCTTTTAAAGCAGCAGTAACAAGAAAGGCTTAAAAATGAACCCACTCTCTAAGTCACTGTGCACTGGTTCTGCGACTTGAGTCACCCGGGAACAACGCTCCAGCCCTGCCATCCTTGGGGACTATTTGCTCACACGCTGCTCGTGTGCGATCTTTTCCAGGAAGGGGCTTTGCCAGGAGAGGGGCAAGGGACCACTCAGGGATGGGGTGGGGGGCTGTGCTGCTCCTCTCCAGGCAAGGGAGGCAGAGAGGGGGGCATGGAGACATCTAGAGCTTCCAACTGGGATAGAGCATCCTTTTTAAGATTTCTAAAAGCAAAGAAGAAATTAAAAGGAAGGATACGTAGTGAATTGCTAGTTCGGGTCATTTGAAACTCAGGACAAATCTCTTCAGAACTGGAACAGGGTTTTGGAATCATACCTGATCCATTGCTATGTACGCAGGCAACATCTCCGGGGTCTCCTGAGTGACACATTCATAGAGCACTGAAGAAAAGAGGTCCAGAATTTCCTGTTTCTGTGGAAAATAGGAAGCATTCTGTAGCACATCAAAGCAGATTTCAAACTCAATTCAAGAAACAAGTATGTAACAAGTTCTCCAGTAAGTGATGTTAAATAGCAATCTTGTTTTTTGTTTGTTTTGTTTTTGAGGCAGGGTCTTCCTGTATGATTCAGGCTGTCCTCAAACTCACAGCCATCTTGCGTCAGCCTCTCTGGCCAGAATCAATAAAACTTTGGTGGCAAGGGACAATTAAGGGTAGTATGTGCTATGACGGTAATGAGTCAAACCAGGGTAAAATGAGCCAACAGGACACCCCAGAGCTGTCTCAGGTCAGGCTAGGAAAAGTAGGATCCAGAAAGAGACTGCAGCATCCATGAAGACGCAGGAGAAAACACAGCCCAAAACAAGTTTGGGTTTGGTGGCAAGATTCGGGTTCAGCTGGGCTTTGTCAGGGCCCCATGGCCTTGAGTGCACATCCCAGTCCTTACTGCCTGTGGGCCAGGGCATGTGACATCGCTGAGTGGTAGCTTCCTCATCCACAAATCCGGAATGATAAAGCACCTTACCGCAGTACCCAGGTTAAATGAGAGAACACTCAGTAGAGTACACACACAGTGAAGAGTCAGCAAATAGGAGAGGGGAAGGTTATTTCACTTAGCATCAAAACAACACGTAAAGAAGAGTCTACTAAAATCTCCCTTTTAGAAATGAGGAAACTGCAACTTGAAGAGGTTGAGAATTTTTCCTAAGGCCACACACACAGGCTTTTATCCTAGATAATCTGACTCCTGTATCTACTCTTTCCCTGTGTGCATTGTGGATTGAATCCCAGTGAATCACAGCTGTACGACCAACAGAAAGAATTACAACATACTGAGAAAACAAAACTGACGAAATTATGAAAAAACAATAAAGGCAGTTAACACTGAAAGCATAAATCACTGTACAAATGAGAACAAGAAACTTCCACCCATCAAAGCTAATGTCTTTGAAATTTTAAGTTGCTTCACCTACTAAGGTAGGAAATTACTGAAGTTTTAAACTATGGAAATATATACTTGCAAAAAACCCACCTCATATCTGAGGCATATCATTAATTTCCAAGAGAGATACGGATGTATTTTGTAATCCATCAACAGAAATAATAACAAATTCTAGTCCTGGAGGTCTGCAAACCATATACATTCTTCATTCAACGACTGAGTTCTGTCGCTGCAACTCAGTACTTAAGTGAACTGGTCGATAAATGAGGAATTGAATATAATATGTACAATATTTAAATGGTCAAAGAGAACTCCAGCTGGATGATTTTGCTTTTATTTGCAAAACTCATATCCAGTATTGTAATGCATAACAGAACATAAAACTACAGTAATACACTACACAATATAATCAGCAAAAATTACAGTACTGTATAAACAAGGTGTACAGTACAAAAAGAGGTTCTACAAACAAGATGTACAGAACTGTACAAAAAAAAAAAAAAAAGGATGGGACCTAGCATGAGCCGCAGGTTGAAGCACAAACAGCTGCTAACCAGGTAGTCGCTGAATGAGGAATAGCGGTCATACTTACCTGACCCATGTTCACAGTTGGTTTGCAGAAATACTCAGCAAACGACAAAAGTGCTGGATCAGAAGTGAATGCTGAAATTGTTTCAGGCTTAAAAAAAAAAACAAAAGCAAACCACAACAATGTGAGATAACAGAAGACTACTTACTGATCTACTCAAACTGTAACAGAGTTGTTACCTCCTCCGTTCAGACATAAACTTGCCAGAGCTTCGCCACCCTGTTCTGCTAAGAAGTTATACAAACCTTTTATCATGAGACCAATAAAAAACAGGTCTTCTTTGCCACACAACTTATCCAAAAAAAGACTTTCTCCTTCCCTCAGTGTCTAACTAAAAAGTCTGCTAGGAAATATAGCTGTTAAAGAAAACTAAAGCCGATGGAGTATTCCTCAACAAGCCCATCACACAAGGACAAACGCCATATCATGCACATACATGAGGCCTTGGAATAATCAAAAGCATAAAGAAAGCAGAATGGCAGTTTCTAGGGGTCAGGAAACAAAAACTGGAAGTTAGCATTTAATGAGCATAGAATTTTAGATCTATAACATGGCATGGTTCTAGAGATGAAAGTAGTGACAGTTGCACAACAGTACCAATCTACTAACACTGGAAATAGGAAATTTTATGTGTATTTTACAACAATAAAAAAATTGGGCAAAAACTCCAGAATATCACTCAAGGTTCAAGTCTGAAAGTGGAATATGAAGGTATTACTATTTTCTATTGAGGTTTACATTTTATTTCTAAACTCCCATCAGGCAGGAAATCAGTATTTTTATTTTTCGGTGCTGGGGATGGAACCAAGGCCTTGCACATCACTCAGCTTGCCACTGAGTACAGCCCCAGCCCTCTTCTAATTTTTACATACTTTCCCTATTCAAACCCAAGCCTAAACTTGTCTATCTTCTTTACAAATTGGATTAGTTTTTGAGATGGGGTCTAACCCTTAGAAGCAATAGTGCTAACTTAGGTTAAACTCTGTTCAAAAATGCTTCAAAATATTTCTGAGACAAGCCACTAAATACTGCCAAACAAAATCCACAGATGTCAACCCTAAGAACTATTTCTAGATTAAATTCTGGTAACCGTTATAAAGGTGTGGTCATTAGTAACTGACCTAAAATGAAATATGAATTCAATTACTATAAACAGCTGTCTCCTACTTAGAAGAAGAAAGAAGCTGCATTAGTCCTCTAGCTGACCCTTGACTGGTCCATGTGCCACACCGTTGCTGCATGTGCCTAGGGTCCTATCTGCTTTAAAGACACTAACTTTAGCAAGAACATATTTGCTCCTGGAATTCCTAAACATAGGGGTTAAATTCAGAAATTTTAACACTAGATCATGGAACACAGTTTTTAGTGTGGGGAAAACTTCAGTTCTACAGAGCAAAACACGTACTAACTCTTCCACAGGAATGAGACTCATATGTTCTTTTAGCTGTCTCATTTCAAACACTGTCATGTTGACAATCAAACACTGTGTAAATAATAAAGTAATAAAAGAATCAATCTATCATTTCATCCTCACCAAGCTCAAGAAACAAACGATAATTTAAAAATGGCAATTATGAAGTGCTAGATCGCAAAAATCTTTTTCTATTCTTGCTCTGAAGTAGCACGTTTTCACTCATGTGAGAGGAACAAGTAGAATTAGCTATTTTGATAGTGTTCAGATACTGCGAAAGTTCTCACCGCTACATGTCAGTCTACTTGAGAGCACTGGTAGATGGTCCCTAGTTTATACGCTGCCACATCAAACAGCAAAGGGAGCCACAGGCAATAAGGCTTTACGACATGCAACAGTCAGAGAGGAAGCGAGTGAGATCTGAAATTACTTCCTCTTGTCTTTGAGTTTTTTACCCATCAGCACTACCTTGAAAGCCCGGGCTTCAGAGTTCCTGTTGGCAACAGTCTGGGCCAACAAACTTTGCCACCCCATTGGATCTTCTTTGTAGGAGAGCTGACCAGCCCTGAGCTTAACATATAAAACCCCATCCTTAGAAAGAATGGACCTGAAAGAGAAATATACAAACTTAATATGAGAGATACAATGCCATGTTTGCAGGAGAGGAAGTCATGAGTATTCTCCACTAAAGCATGTGATTATTTCCTGTGTCCAAATTAAGCCAGTCCCTTCAAGAAAGCCTTCAAGAAAGCCTCCAATTATGTTCCACCTTCTGCTCATGTAGACTCACGGTACTTGTTAAGTAAGAAGGTATTCTGACTATCTACTCAAATATGAGCTTCAAAGGGAGTATTTTATCTAACACTGCTTGGTTTTCCCTATAGCCTAGCACTATGCAGAGGACGGAGACATAAATATACATCAACTGGTCTGCAGCAGAAAAGAAATAATGTTGCAAATCTAAAGAGGGAATCACACAGAAATCCGCTATTATACACAGTATGGGAAACTATAAATTGGAACATTATAAAAACTTTTACATGCTCGCTAAACTTTCTAGAAATGTAAAGATACAGTTTACATACTAAGGTACAAAACTAACACACTAATTACTTGCATATGACTATTTGAATGCAAAAGCAATCTATTATAATCTTAAAATATGAGAATACGCTAACAAAAGAATAGTGTACAAAAGATGTGGTTTAACAAACATCAATTGTTACAATAAAGTCCCATCATGGACATACATGTAAGCCCTACTCCCCCGACTCATGACCTCGCGCTTGCCAGGCAAGTGCTCACACCACTGAGCTAAATCCCTGGCCCTAAGCCTTACTTTCTTAAACCAGATCTTGCATTACGCACCAAGCAAAATTTCATTTCTCTCTCAAGCTAAGTCAGTTCAAATTCTTAAATGAATACATGTGAATATTTAGAATTTAATTTCCAAATTAAAACTTCTGCTTTCTAATATAAACTCTGGTTCCAAGATATAGATCCGACCCACTGTGATAAGTGATAAGCAGCACTCTAGACAGTAATCTGTAATTCACTTCTCCCCCATATACTTCCATTAACTTCCTAGAAGGACGTTTCAGAAATTCAATGTACTTACTTCAAGTGTTGGGTTCCCTTGCTTAAATCTATGAGCAGTTCCCAGTATCTTGGGCCTTTAACTTTGATCTGCCAAGAAATGTAAATAGAGTCAACCCTAAGCTGAAACAACGCTAGTCTGACAAAGTGAAACCAGGGCGTCTCACAGGAAATAACAACAGCTGGAAAGAGATGCAGAGAGGTTAACAAGATCCATGTCTAGACAAAAGGGCATGTAAATCCTGCGCTCAGCACACCTAACGTATCAGTAAAGACCTTCAAGACAAGACCGTCTCCCTTCTCCTGCTTCTGCTTTCCTGTTTTCTACCAAACAGAGGCTTCTATACAGCTATCTTTAATGTCATGCTACTTCTATTTCAATTTACGACTTGGACAGACCTCCCTAAGTCACTCCCAACTTACCTGCTTGAGAAGGTGGAGTTCTGGAAGAAGGGTAGGCGCCATCAGCTCTTCCTTGGTTTGTTCATACCACTGAGTGCCCTTTACAAAGGTAAACGCACAGCCTCGGTTCAGAAGGCAGTCAGCGGGAGCCACAGAGAAGAAGGACCACTCTACGCCTCCCCAGCCCCAGAGTTGGTACAGATTGTTCAGGGGTGTAAATCCTCTCTCACACGAAAGGCGCCCGTGGAAACGCCTTCCGGGGCACTCATCCCACCCCTTCATGGCTCGCCCTCACAGGCCAGCAGTCCCGGGGAGCCGCGCCAGCACAGCGGCTGGGCTGACGCACACTCGCCTTCTCTGCTGAGGACGAGCCCACTCTGCTGGAAGTTCTCCGCGCCCCCAGACTCCACCAGGACAACGCCCAGCCCCAGAGCTGGACGCGGGCTCTTCTCTGCTCTTCTACGAGTTTGCCACACTAATGCCTCCAGCTGTCACACTATTCTCCCCACAGCCCCCAGTGGACAGAACTTCCTTGAGGGATATGACACTGTCACCTCATTTCTGTACCTGAGGCTGGCAGTTTTGATCCTCAAAGGGCACTTCACAATTTGCTGGAGGATGGATACATGACTTGTGATCCATTTGTGTAACTAAATAAAAGATCTCTCCTCAAACACAAACCTAAGAAAAGTTTTAACTCAACTAGAATACTCTTATCAGTCAAGTAAAATTACCAGGAACATTTCCAAATTATAAGCTCTAGCAACAAAAGAACAGCAGATCATGCCTAAAAAATTACACCCACAGACTATAAATGAGTCTGAATGACCAAGCAGAACATGTAAGAACACATCTGTACAAGACACGGTTTACTAGACAACACTACTGAGATACTCTGACCCGCAAAGTTGAGTGGTAATAAAATTACAACGGAATGGCAGGAAGAGCTACCTTGTAGGTAACCTCTAAGAGGGCATAGCATGGCGTGTTTGTATCCACATCCATAGGCACCAGGAGCCTTGGTTCTGCAGCCAGAACATAGAGGTGCCGGAGGGCCTGGAGATGATACCTGGGCACAAAAATACAGCGAGGAGGTGACAACAGTTGACAAGAGCACGTGCTTCACAATATGGTATTTCCTACATGATGCAAGAGGACAAAAGCCAAGCAGTAATTTCAAGTGAAAAGCAATCTTAAAGAAACATCACAAGTTCAATAAAAAAGTAGCACAGAAATTCTTTTAAAAAGTATAATTGTGATCTCTGACCTAAGAGTTTCTTTACCTGAGTTTTCTTAAGTTTTACAGGAAAGTGAAAAGCATCTTCCCATGAAAAAGTTTACTAACGAGTTGACCATTGATAAAGTCAGACCCTCCCAAATATCCCTTTCTGCTCAACGTGGGCGTCTCTCTCCACTCCTCAGGAGCGTGAGGACTCCCCTTCCCTGATGAATCTGAGCCGAGGGATAACCTTGCTTGGCCTACTTCTCAGTTCCGAGCAGTGCTACGGATTTCTGAATGGTGCACTGTGGTCGGGCATCAGCGCGCAAAGTTCTCTTCCCGTCTAATACTTTGTAAGAGAAATTCAAAAGATTTGCCAGGAAGATAACTAAATTCAAGAACAGAAAAATGCTAACTTGGAAATCAGTTCACAAAACCAAACCACTCCCCAGTGACCCCCTTAGAGAACTTTAGAAACATCACTAGACTCACCTGTTGTCAGTGCTGTGAGCCGGGAAGTGTGGGTAGAGGGCGCAGAGAAGAGCGGCAATGGAGGAGTTCGATGTGCTCAAGGAGTATCTGCAGAGCAAAGGGGCGGGGATGGGTGTCACTGTTCCTACGCGTACTTTCAAGGCGTTCTTTAGAGTGAGGAAGTGGGGATATTGGTAAAACGCCTTGATAAATACAAATGCATCAACAGAGTGAACACTTCAGTGACGCCCTTAAGTCATTCCAAGATCATCAGCTATTTAAGCAGAAGGAACATCACATGAATGTTAAAGTTTAATCCCTGAATTAATTAGAAAGGTTTTAACCTAAAACAGGATAACAGCAAGGACCATGAAGCAATCCTAGAAATTATATACACTGAAAGTCATGCATGAAGTATGTCACCTTCTTTTTCCAATTCCCAAGTTAAAAATACAAGGTTTTTTACTAGGTATCCTAAGTACTTTTTTTCTGTTTCTGTAAAACACAATCATTCCTTTAGAATGATGGACTAAATGGAAAAGGCAAAAGTTACCATTAAAAAGTTACAATAAATGTACAATTAATCTTCTAAACAAAAAACATTTTTTCTTATCAAAGGATACTTTTAGGCTGGGCATAGTAGCGCACCCCTGTCACCCCAGCACTCAGGAGGCTGAGGCAGGAGGATCACTGAAAATTCAAGGGCAGCCTAGGCTACCTAGTGAGTTCAAAACCAGTCTATACTACACATTGACAAGCCGGGCGTGGTGGCTCACGCCTGTAATCCCAGCACTCGGGAGCCTGAGACAAGTGGATCGTTGTGAGTTCGAGACCAGCCTGGGCTACAAAGTGAGCTCAAGACCAGCCTGAATGGCATAGTGAGACCCTGTCTCAAAAACACGGCTGGGGATCTAGCTCAGCAGTCTAAGCGCCTGCCCAGCAAGCGCAAGGTTGTGAGTTCAATCGCCGGTGCTGCAAAAAAAAAAAAACAACAACAACAACAACAAAAAAAACTACACATTGAGACCTTGCCTCAAAAACCAAAAGAAGAAAAAAAAAAAAAGATTTTTTTTTTCTAAAAAGAGCATATTCACTTAGTAAAGGATCTTTTGAAATTTTCATTTCCTTAGTAAATTTAGTACAGTAAACGAGTAATTTAAAGGTCTAGAGTTTTTCTAAGCATTATTTTGAAATTAAGATGGTACACGACATTGCATAAAACTACTTGTAACTATTCAATACAAATATACATACTTTTTACTATATATATATATATATATATATATATATATATATACACACACACACAAATCTCCATTCCTACCTTTTAAAATAATTTACAGTATAAATAAGAACTTATCATTCAGCATACCCACTCATACAGTTAATGAATTCAGAAGAAATTTCAAGATCTAAGCAAAGAAATGCATCTATTTTGCTTGTGCATAGGATATAACTTAGGGACATAACTGATTCTTCCTCTCTACTACTTCGATATACCAAAAGTCAAGGATGAATGTCAAGGCATCAATGTTAGGAACTCGGGGATTAAACATAATACCTGGTATAGGAAGCACTGTAACTATAAATGTTGTCAGAGAGGACACATTACCATTTAAAACCTGACAATCACTGAAAAAGGGACAGCAGAGTGGGAGAAAGTCTACTCAATATGAAAGAATAGCAAGCAGAGTCACACCACAGGGAAAGATGAAAGAAGCAATTCAGAGTGTTAATAACTATAGGTGTTTTACTGAAAAGAAAAAAATTTTTCAAAAACACAGAGAAATTTTATAGTAATATTTCTTTAACTGTTCCTAATTCTAAACAATTTAAAAAAGATAACCCCACAAAACATGTTTAAAAATGCACACCTTCCTGAGAACCTTTGTTTTGTATTTCTAGAAACGTGAGCTCCAATGATTAGAGGGAAAAATAAGCTTGTGTGACTTGCCAAAGCTGCAGCAGCTGACCAAAATCACAAGAGCTGGAGCTGAATTAGCGAGGGAACACATCACCTTCACAGACGGGGAGACTCAATGCTGAGGCTCATTTCAATTTCCCTCAAACGCATGGACAGTCAGTGCAGTTCCTATCAGTATTCGGTCAGCTTACTTAGCACAGAAAAAGACAAATTCCCATATTTACACGCACATGCGAAGAACTAAGGACAGAAAATTGTGCTTTTGAAGAAAACCTGGGCTACTTTCATACACCTCACTCAAAATAACTTTCTTGAGGGAAAAAAAATACATAGCCATTTACCTTCCTCCTCCCAAGAACAGAAGCCCAAGGGCCATGTGGTGAGCCAAGTGGAAACCATAGTTCATCTCGCCACCGGTTTTCATGTGCAAGAAGCGGCAAAGCTGCAGAACCTTCAGGTTCCCCGAGCCGGCCATCACCATGGCCAGCGACAGCAGCACCACGCTCAGGCACGTTTCCAGGTTGTGAGGACCTGTCTGGTACAGGGAAAGATGGCATCACTGCAACTGCGCCTGTATTCCCACCACCAAAGCTAACTCAGCCAGCCTTAAAGACTAATGATGTGTCAGTGCCGTTAAAAAAAAAAAATCTATCAAAACAACCATTTTCCCTGGTGTTTTTCTGTTTCATTTTGGATTTTTTTGTGTGTTGTGTTTTGTTTTGTTTTGTTTTTTTTGAGACAGAGTTTCACTATGAAGGTCAGGCTGGCCTCAAACAGCAATCCTCCCGCCTCAGTCTTCTGAGTGCTAGGATTATAGGTGTGCCCAGCAATTTGTTTATGATATACAGGTCAATGTAGAAAATTCAAAAAATTAAGTATCAAGAAGGAAATAACACTTGGCATCCCACTACCCAATGAGAACTGGCATTAACATTTTAGATTTCTTTTTCTCTGAATTTTTTCCTATATATCCATTTTCAAATGAAATTAAGGTAATACTATCCATGGTATTTTCCTTTCTTTTTTTTTTTTTTGTTTGTTTTTTTTTGTTTTTGCGGCACCAGGGATTGGACTCACGACCTTGCACTTGCCGGGCAGGCGCTTAGACTGCTGAGCTAGATCCCCAGCCCTTATCCATGGTATTTTTAGTCTTTTTCATAACTATCGTAATCTTCATGGACAAAAATTTTGAAAGATCCAAATTATGTAAGAATGCATGGCTATGCCATAATCAAACTTGACTTTTGAGAATTTCTGCTGTTTCTAATTTCCCATGTCACAAACAGTATCACATAATCTGTGTGGTTTGTACCAGGAAATAAACTCTAGCAGCCTTCCTGTGGTAAGAGCCACAGTGGTTCAAGAGCAGCTGAATCTTTACGAAGCATTAATTTTTCTTTTTCTTTTAAAAGAAACTCCCACCATTCGGTACTGAGGCAGATCAACATGAAGTACGACAGTCCCCAAATATCACAGCCTTTCTTACTCCTCCTCCTGTCACAAGACTCAGGTGCCCGTGTGTCCTCAAGAGTGACCACGTTCTCATCTAATCAACACCCCAGGGCAAAACAGAAAGGGAGCTAATGCTTCGAGCCTCCTGCTTTAAAATCAGACAGCAGAGGGGTCGGACAACACACAAGTAACCGAGTTACCAGCGAATTTTCAAGTTTTGTTTTATTATGAATGAGAATCACAAAAAGACTTACTATGGAAGCGTTAGGTGCAGACAAATAAGTCATAAAATCTTTTGCAAATTTATGCTGGAAAAATGAAAGAAAAAAATCAAAGTTATAAAAAGCATCTTACGGCTTTGGTGAAAATAGAATAGAGTAAATCAAGATACTTCTCACCAAACAGTTAAACGCTGATAAGTTTTCTGAGCCAGCAAATCGAAAACCCAGAGACAGACAGGCTCCTGCAATTATGTAGACATGCGCTTGCCTATAAACAGGTAAGAAATTTAACGCCATTATTAGTTTCCTTTAAAATTCATTATTAGCTAATATATTAGGGTGAAAATAATAAATATTCCTATTCTCTAATCTTGTTTATGTCCTTCTGGTAATGCTGCAGTGTGACCTGAACCAATCAGCAGATATCTGCATATTTTTACTTTTAGCAAAAGCACCATGTGACCCTTACTGATAAAGTCTTGACTACATTGTTTCATGTGTGCCACAAAGATAATTTTTTAAACGGCTGTCAATTTTTTAATACAAGATAAAATAGGAGCATGTATATGCTAAATCAGCAATATTCTTTTCTGAGGGAAAGCCTTCACATTTGCTTAGGTAAATGGATGCACATCAAGACCATACTTTTAAATGAAATGAATTGGACACATGTGTTTAAATATTGCACTCTCTTTCGGTTCTTGAGAAACTGAAAATGTAAATCAGGACCAAAATGGATGACAGGTACTGGGAAGTAGGAAGAAAGTATTCGAATGGGAAAGGGAACGAGGGAACTGGGAGGGAGAAGGAAAAAAGAGAAATCAGAAGGGAAAAAATGAAAACAAAGCTTTGTAAATAAGGAGGGGAAGAAGGGTTGAAAGGGAGGGGAGGAGAATGGGGAAAAAAGAGGAACTAAGAAATATTACATAGAGTTACACATTCCCTATGATGAATGTGATTATTATGTAATATCAAAAGTATACCAATAAAAATAATTTTTTACAAATTGGGGGAAAAAAGAGCTCTACATTCATACAGCTTAAAAAAAATAAAAAGGGCTTGGTGTATAATTTAGTAAAGCACTGTAACTACTACAAGGCTCTAGTTCAGCACTGCAATAATAACAACAACAGCAAAAACAACAATCACCATGATAACAATAAACCAATCTTGTGAATAATCTGATAAACAGTAGTTAGAAACATGGGGGATTCAGAATTACTCAAGTCAAGAATAACAGTGCTCCTGTAACATATTTCTGTTAATTTATTGGATAGATGCTAGAATAGTTACTTTGTAGTATAATATTATGCAACTTACGACAAAGTTTCCAAATTCAGGTCCTCTGAGCAAGGCAATTCAATTTCACTCAGAGAGATACTATTTTCTCTTATAATCTGTCAAAACAGAAAGCAAACATACTTGAACATCACTGTTTTAGTTACAAACATATAATACTCTGAAGAATAGCTCACCATTTGTAACAACTATACATATATATATAAAATAAGCTTTATTAAATCATTTCATTCAGGGCTGAGGATTTAGCTCAGTGGCATTAAGTGCCTGCCTGGCAAGTGCAAGGTTGTGAGTTCAATCCTCAGTACTAAAACTAAACTAAACTAAACTAAACTAAATTAAACTAAATCACTTCCTTTGAAGGCCTACATTTGAATCAGAATGATAAATTTCAAATTTAAAATGAGGCAAATAACTAAGTAAGTCTGAACAAGTATATTCTGAATCAATACAATCTAGTAACATTTCACATGGGTCAAGTGCAATACAATGATGAACTCAGTATTCAAACTTCTGTAGAAATGGGGAAGGACAGGAGGAAAGGAAAGAGAAGAGGAGGAAAAGAGGCAGTAGTGAAGAGGAAAAAAAGCAGTTGGAGAGAAGTCTTGTCAGAGACACATATTTCTTATTTGATGTCTGCGGCACTAAATGTCCCCCGACCTGCAAAGGGGAAGTCAGTCCCTCAGCCAATCACCTGAGCCAAGCGAAGCTGTCAATACGTTAATAAGTAACTAGTGTTTACAAAGCCATCCCTTTTAGCACAGGTAGTGAACAACTATGAGGAACTACCCAGAATACCTAGCTTTAACGACCAAAAACAGATTTGATCCTTTTAAAAAATACAAATACAAATAAAGAAGAAAAGGCAATGCACTCTCTAAACATATGAAACACAAGTACATGGGATAAACACTGCAGACTTATTTTCAGAAGACTGCTCAGGAGACAAAGCAATAAATATTCATGATTCTCTAGTGATAGTCTTTATGTACTGAATGTTATCAAATGGAAAATTTCAAAAAGTTTTATTTGAAAAAATTAGACAAGTAATTATGTTGACTTTGTAATGGAAACTGATCGCTTCTTCCATCTTCCCCTTAATTAAACTGTTATTTACTCAGAAAATGAGTGACATTCTAAAGAACTGATACAACTCCAAGGTGATTTATACACACATACATAGCCTATTGCTAACATTCATGTATGCTAAAGTGTCTGCCTATGACATCACACGGGAGTGTAACATTTCTGTTTTAACAGCAGGCTTTCCTACACTTTATATCTTCAAAAGAGCATGTAACCTGGAGTTTGAAATCCCAGCAGTCACCTATGAGCTCTAAGGCTACAACTACATTTCCTGACTGTCCTATCCTTCATCTGTGAATAAGCATAAAAAAGGTCCTACCTTCTAGGGTTCTGTAAGAATTAGGTAACTTAATCCATTGAAATCTCTTCAAATTAACACCCAGCACATGGTAAGTTCTTTGTATTACTGTATTATTAACCTGTACCTCCTTTGGTCATGACACCATACTTGATCATAAACTAAGAAAAACATCACTAAAGATTTAAGTTGTAATTAATTGGAGGAAGGGAACCCCCTCTTGAATCTGGTCCTTTGTTATTTCTTTAAAAAAAGTCAAAAGAGAAGGAGAGATCAAAGAGAGAGATATAATCATTTAAGAGCAGGTTGAGGAGCACAGTAAACAAGCAAGAAAAGATCACCCAACTGCTATCATGTACAGAGTCCCGTGCTCAAGACCAAATTCTGAAGACCTAACTGCTAGGTTTCAGTAGTACACCGCCTTCAAACGGGGTGATTTTGGACAAGTCTATCTTCTTCCCATGTAAAGGTGATACACTGAGTTCTAGCTACTGTGTACTAGTTGCACAGAATTTTCACTGAAGCCTGATTCATTAACAGCTAAAATCTGCAACCTACCCAGAAAAAGTAACTGGTATATTCATAAAATGAATACTAACTAATAATAAAAGGATGAATGGATAATACATTCAATAATATCTCAAAATCATGTTAAAAGAAGTCATACAAAAAGATACATACTGTATGTGAGTCCATTAATATAAACTTCGACATCAGTAAAATTCATCCATTTTGGAGAAAGAAAAAAAAAAAACACAATGGTGGTTACCTTAACGGTAGAAGATAAGGGGTGCATGTAAAGACTGAGG
>RJWT010023012.1:0-16970 GCA_004365215.1 Cuniculus paca | reverse complement strand
TATTGTCTTCATTGTTCTGATTAGTTTTGTTTGATTTTATTATACTTCATGGCCTTCGACAGCTATTTCAAAGATAACAAAATATTGCAGCCATCTAGGATTTCCAGTTATCTTGTTTCTAAACCCTGTATTGCTTTCATTGTTTTGTTTTGATTGAGTTTACTCTATTCTGTGTTGTTTGATTGTATTATGTCTGAAGGTATAGGCAACTAGTCTGAAGATAACAAGAAGCATTATGGTAGCCACTGCTGTTTTACTCTTATCTTGAAGTTCTGTACTGCTTTCATTGTTTTGTTTTGTTTGCTTTGTTTTGTTGTTTTACCGGCTTGTGTTCTATTTTGTTTGATTTTATTTATGCCTAATGTTATGGGCAGTTATTTTGAAGATAACAGGAGTCATTATGGTAGCCATTATTGATTCCCTTTGAAGTCATGCACCATGTTCATTATTTTGTTGTGATTGACTCTATTCTGTTTTGTTTTGTTTGGTTATATTCTCTTCAAAATAAAAAAAAATTCTTTGTTATATATTTAAGATATAGTCATTATATTCACTATAGAAAAATTTAATGGAGAATATAGTAATATAGAAATGGGAAAATCTAAAATCATTTACAGCGCAGCATTGTGTGAGTGTGTACATGCACACACACATGTTTGTGTGTTGATGTTAAATAGGATCAGTTAGTATGTTGGGTCTAAGTTTTATTTAGTAATGCATGATGTACTACTGTATTCCTTTGTGAATAGAACTTTGGCAGTAATTCAGAATTCTGTTAGGTGGATTTATAATTTATTGAACCTTGTCCTTATGTTTGAATATTTAATTTATTTTACCTTATGGACTGAACATTTTTCTCTCCAAATATTTCTACATATTGCTGATTAATTCGATCTTGAAAGTAGAAGCATCCGGTCAAAGAATATGCACATTTTCAGGGGTTTTGATACTGGGAGCTCCCAGAGGGTAGAGGTGTGACTACTTTGTTCAGCAAACTGCAGAGCCGATACTCAGTGCTGTCCTTAGTGAGTAAATGCATGTGGCCAAAGAGCTGTTCATGGTCACCACAGTGTTCCTTGTAGGCAGCAGGGTATGAAAGTTTGTTATTTATGTGCAGCTTCATCAACACACCATTTTAAGACTTTCCTAATCTTGATAAAAATCAATTGGATCCTATTATATATTCTATGGATAAACTAAGGTCGATTACAGTAAGACTGTATCATTTTAAAGGCCCTTTACAATGTTTGTGTCATTCCAGTGAATGAAACGTATACCACATAAGTGTTTTTTAAATACAACTTCTTTTAATTTACCAGAGCATATGTAGATGATTAGGACCCTAACCTTCTTGCTGTTTGTGCCATATCATCCAGGACAACAAGTTGGGTTTTCCTCTAAGATGTGGTTTTTACAGTTTAATTTAGTTTGTACTTCCATTTACCTAGGATACTTTATGTATTTTAAAATGTATGTATCTTATACATTCCTAATATTTGTTTCAAATGAGCTCCTAATCGTTAGCTATAAAGACAAAAAGATAATCAAAAGCAGTAATGTATTCAAGGTTGTGGACTTCTGAGCTGATCAGCTAAACTTATTGTAACACTCAGCATAAATATATTTAGGTGGGAATGAAAAGAAGACCTTTACTTGATAGGGAATCAGAGTGGTGTAGAGAAATTTGATTCTGTTGAACGTCTCCTCTCCCTTATAAGATGGACAAGACTGATTGTTCTTTTTTAGTTTTTTGAGGCAAGGTCTTGCCTATGTAGTCCAGATTAGCCTTGAACTCATTATGTAGCCCACACTGGCCCTCAATTTATGGCAGTTCCCTTGCCTGGTAGAATTATAGGTTTGCGTCACTGCAGCCATCTAAGGCTGATTTTCTGATTATTTCCAGTTTAATTTAGGTTGGATCTTGCATGCTGTCTAATCATGGTTAGCATCTTTTCAACCAGACCTATCTCTGGATGCTGTGAGTTAAGCATTTAAAAAATGACTTTTGGTCACAATAGTGCCTGAATTTCAAAACCACTGTCTAGAGCTTATGACTTGGATTGTCATTTCGTTAGTCAAAAGTAGACAAGTGATATTTTTATTGCATTTTTTGGTAATAACAATATTCATTATTGTTATTCCTAAAGCAAATTAGTGCTTACGGATAACGTAGTCCCTTTAGAATGCATAGTGCTGTCTCTTTCTATTGTTGGTGTTTTTCAATTTCTGTTGCATTTTAAATGTTTCAGTTTTTAGATTTAGATTTTCAGTCATTTGGATATAACCAATAACTGTAAGGGAAATGAAACTGAAATTGAAATTCAAGTTATTCTGCAGTGTGCACGAATATGTATGTATGAGATAGAGTAGATGAAGTATGTGATTCTTATGTAACATTTTATCTAGCTTTTATTGGTAGAAAATATTTTTAAATATAGGTGTTTATGATATTAGAAAAATAGTTAACATTCACCTACATGGAAAGTTAAAAAGGCACAGTAAAGACTAGTGGCAAAATATGGCTTCTCTGGGACCTGGACTTGAGACACCTAGAGAACAACAGCTTGGTGAAAAAAACAAAGAAGTAGATCTCTTGGGACTGGAAGGGAGCTGAAATGATAGCTGGAAAATACAGAGAGGCTAGAGAAACTGAGCACAATGCAGAGAAGAGAACAAAGCTGTTCGTAAAGATATCCCTGGTTTCAGGAGAAAGAAACCTATCTCTGTTGATACAGGGATACACCTCAGTTTGAATGGTTGGCACAGCTTGAGGTGTACAGCCAGAGAATACTCTGGAGAAAGGGAGGCACCTCAGAAACCTAGAGGCTGTAAAGCTAGATGAAGAAAGGTATGATCCGAAGCTCATAGGTGGATGTAGAAACTGGGAGAAATTGCAGTGAATGCACCTCTAGGGCAAGCACCATTGACCAAGGATATGCAGCAGGAAAGATGGAGCAGGATTCAGCATATATTCAAAAATGCCAATATCACGTTTGTCTTTGTGTCCTCAACAATACCGCAGTTCATTTTCAGAAAACAGGTGCTGGGCCAATTATACTAGATATTCCACTCTCCAGATTGATGGAGGAGATTGGATCTTGGGATGGAGGCAAAGGCTTGTAGTTAGCCATGCTCAGAGTTCATCACTGGAAAGCAGACACTAACTGAAGAGCTCTCCATACTAGAAACAGTCTTCCCACTGTAATTGACTCAACTCTCACACCAGAGAGAGAGGAGAGGAGAGGGGAGGAGAGCGGAAGGGAGGGGAGAACAGGGCAACACAATGCCTCCAGAAGCTCTCAACTCCCCAAGCTGATACATGGGGCACTGACAGGGAGGAAAACAAAAACCAGACATCTAAATTATATGAAGTGATAAAAGAGGAGGCAAACAGATTGATAAGGTAATTAGTGAGCTTAAAAGTGATATACACAGATAATGAATGTAATAAAACAATCAGTGAGTTTGAAGAAGATACTACTAAAAAGGTGGCTGAGCAAAATAGAGCAATACAAAACATGACCAGTTTAGCAAAGAATTACAATCCATGAAAAGGTACCAAATGAAGATATAAGAAGTAAATTTCTACAGAAAGTAAGGGCAGCAGAAGTGACCAGTGTGTGGATAGAGTGTGAGAACTAGAAGATAGCTAATATAGGTGACCATGTGTGCCAAGATACCTTAAAAATAACAAGAGAACCTGGAAAATGGATCCAGTACCTGCTCAAATTTGTTCCACAAATGAAATCTTGCCATGACAGAAAGCACTTTAAGAAATTCATGAATACAAAACTAAAACTCAAAAAATTCTCAAAAATATCCGAGAAAGACAGTGAAACCAACAATGCTAAAAGGTCCAATGTAATCAACACACCAGGTAATGTGTACAGTTAAGCAAGAAGGAGAAAAAAGGAATCAGCAACAGGAAAATCAGCAACATCAAACAAAATAATGCAATGGTAGGAATAAGTCAGTACTTTTAAGTACTGTAATAACTCTCAGTGTGAATGGCCTCAATTCTCCAGTGAAAACACGCAGATTGGCAGATTAGATGAAAAAGCGAAATGTAAAGGTACTGCTGTATAGAAAAAAACCACATTTAATTGAAAAAGAAATTTATAGACTAAAAATCTGAAAATAAGCAGGAGTAGCTACCTTATTTTCAGGTGAAGTGGACTTTAAGTCAAAACGGACCAGAAACAGCAATGAAGACCACTACATATTAGTTTAGGGAACAATTTAACAGGAATAGATAACAGTTATATCTATCTATCTATCTATCTATCATGGGCGTTCCCAATGTCATTAAACACTATTGAACATAAAAGATTAGATAAGCATAAACACGATTATTGTGGGGGGACTGTAATACTCCACTGTTGCACATAGACAAATGAGCTAGACAAAAAATACCAGACCTGACTCATACCTTCAGACAAATTTACTTAATTGATTTGTATCGAGTGTACCACCCAGCAACAGGAGACTGCACATTCTACTTACAGCATGTGGAACTTTACCCAACATAGAGCACAGACTAGTCCATAAATCAGGCTTAAGTAAATACAGAAGAATCAAAATTATACTTGCATATTTTAAGATCATAGTATAATGGAACTAGAAATCATTGGCAAAAGAAACCACTGAAAATATGCAAATACATAGAAATCAAACAAAACACTCTTGAATAATCAGTGAGTCACATAAGAAACAAAGGAAGAAATTAGATCCTAGAATCAAAGAATAATGCCAGTACAACACACCAGCACCCATAGTTCATAGTGAAAATAGTCCTAATGGAATGTTTATAGCTATGAATGCCCACATTAAAAAAAAAAGAAAAAAATGAAGACAGACTCAGCCCAAGTAAATAACCTAATGATGCACCTGAAGGTCCTAGAAAAGTAAGAACAGTCCAAATCCAAAGCTAGTATATAGGAAGAAATTATAAAGACCAGAGCAGGAATTGATAAAATTGAGACTAAAAGGAAAAAAGAGATTCTGAATTTAAGAGCTCATTCTTTGAAAGAATGAAATAAGGAAGATAAGAAAAGACCCATGTCAGTCCAATTAGAAATGAAAAAGACTCTGTCAAAATCCAGTGGTTTATTAGTAACTACTTCAAAAACCTGGATTCCAGTAAATTGGAGAATCCAGAAAAAATGGATTGATTCATAGATACACATAAATTACCAAAACTAAAACAAGATTTAAAAACCCTAAATGATACAATTACAGGCAGTAAAATTGAGGCAGTAAGAAAAAGGAAACTATCAACTAAGAAAACCCCAGGACCCAATGAATTCATTACTGTATTCCAGAAATTCAGGGGAGAATTAATACTAATTCATGTTGAACTCTTTAGTGAAATTTAAAGGGAGGGAATACTTTCAGACTCATTCTGAGAAGTAAGCATTACCTTGATTCCAAAACCAGACAGGGACTCAAATGAACATAGTTGCAAAAATCATCAAGAAGGTACTGGCAAACAGAAGGCAGTAAGTCATTAAAAAGATTATATATCAAGTTGAAGTAGGCTTCATCCCAAGCATGGTTCAACATATGCAAATCAAAAAGTAGAACACATCATAAAAATAGCAAAAACAAATATCATGTTTCAATACATAAAGAAAAAGCCTGTGACAAAATTCAACATTTGTTCCTGATAAAACCTTGAAAAAATAGGTAACAAAAAGACCTTATCTTAATCTCATAAAAGTCATTTATGCAAACTCGTTGCCAACATCATATTAAATAGGGAAAAATTGAAAGCTTTTCCTCTAAAATCAGGAACAACGCAGATGTCTGCTATCACCAGTCCTGTTCAATATGGTACTTGAAACTTTAGCCAGAGAAGATAAGAGAAATAAAAGAGACATGTATGGGAAAGAAAGAATTCAGACCATCTCCTTATTTGCAGATGACATGATCTTTTATATAGAAAACCTAAAATGTTTCACAAAAAGACTCCTAGAACCAACAAACAAATTCAGCAAGGTAGCAAGATACAAAATCAACACACAAAATTCAATAGCATTTTTGTATACCAACAATAAACCCACCAAGAAAAAAAATAGGAAATACCACTATTCATAGTAGCAGCAAGAAAAATTAAATACTTAATAATTAACTTACTGATGGAGGTGCAATGTCTTTACGACAAAAACTATAGTATTCTGAAAAAAGATATAAAAAAAAGACATTAGAAAATGCAAAGATATCCCATTCCCAAACAGGCAGAACCATGTTGTAAAAAATGGCCATATTTCCAAAACTGATGTATGGATTCAATGCCATCCCAATCAAAATACCAACAACATTCTTCACACAACTATAGAAAACAATCCTAAAATTCAGATGGAGCCAGAAGAGACCCAAAGTAGCAAAAGCAATCCTGGGCAACAAGAGCAAACCAGACTGTATTACAAAGCTACAATAATTACAAAAAACAAAAACAAAAACAAAAAATCAACATGATGCTAGCACAGAAATAGGTACAAGGTTGAATGGAACAAAATAAAGGACACAAAAACAACTCTGAGCACATTCAACCATTTGATCTTTGATAAGGGAAATAAAAACATACACAGGATGAAAGATAGCCTTTTTTTTTTTTCTTTTGGTACCAGAGATCGAACTCACAGCCTCATGCTTACCAGGAAAGTGCTTGAACTGCTGGGCTAAATCCCTGGCCCAAAAGATAGCCTCTTTAACAAATGGTACTGGGGATACTAGCTATACATAAGATTGAATCTAGACCAATGTTCTAAACTAAAATCAAAGTGGGTCAAGCACCTAGATATTAGAGCACAAGCAACCTGCTGGAAGATAAGTTAGGTAAAATTCTTGAAGACATAGGTATAGACAAGGACTTTTTGCAGCAAAACAGGAAATAATATAAAAAATCAACAAATTGAACTATTTCAGTTATTGTGAACCTTTTAGAGCTTTCAGTGATAACAAACAGTCTGTGGTGGCATTTGTCCCACAGGGTTGCCATCAATGAATTATATCAAATTAAAACCCTTCGCCCAGCAAAGGAAACATGCAACACAGTGAAAAGCAACCTACAGAATGAGAAAAAAATTTTTGCTTGCTACTTCTTGGATAGAAGGCCACTGTGGAGAATATATAAAGAATGTAGAAAAATTAGCCCCCCAAATGAAAGATCCAATAAGAAACGGGCAACTGAAATGAATTGACACTTTTTAAAAAAAGTACAAGTAGGCAATAAATGCATGAAAAAAATGCCTAGTATCTGTGGTCATTAGAGAAATGCAAAGAACACTGAGATTCCATCTTCAGAAAGAAAGACTATCATTTAAAAAATCAAATAGTAACAAAACAAATGCTGGCAAGACTGGCGATAAAAAGAACCTTTTTATTCTGTTGGTGGGTCAGTACAACCACTGCAGAAAGCATAGAACTATAGAAATATATCCATTCCTCAAAAATCTAAAAATAGAAATTCCATCTCAGCTATTCCCCTTCTAGGTATCTTCCCAAAAGAGATAAAGACATCGTATTACACTGATGCATGTGTACTGATGTTTATAGCAGCTCAAATCACGATAGCTAAATCTTAGAAATGGCTCGTATGTGCATAAACAGATGAATAGGTAATCACACTGTGGTATTTGTAGACAGTGGAGTACTACTGTACACTACAGAAGGATAAATTTGAATCATTTATAAGAAATTTGATTCACCTTGAGACCATAATGTTAGGTAAAATAAATCAGACTCAGAAGATTCAATATTGCATGGTTTCTCTTATATGAGAATCCCAAAGTATAAGTAAATTAAAGAGCAAAATAAAGGATACATAATAAGAAAGGGGGACACAGATCTTTTGCAGATGGTAAGGAGACCAAAAAATGGAGGAAGGGGAAAGGGAATGGAGAGAAAAAGGACAAAAATTAAGATGCTTTATATATATATCTACCAACTTCTTACTATGAATATAATCATTACGTACTGCAAATGAACCAAAAGTACAAATTAAAAAAAATCTATGTGCTCTTCAAAAAAGAGCTAAAATTAATGCAGTGTAATTTAATAGTTTAGTTTTATTTGAACTGTTACAAAATACAAATAAGTATTGCACAAAAATAGTACACAAGCACATACAAAGATATTTGTGGATAATTAAAGAGTAATTAATAATGCTTATTATAATATTTACAATAGCCTATTATAATTTGAAGGACATGGAATGAAATTAAAATTCACTCATACTGAAAATTGTTTTCCACAATTACAAAATAAAGGAGCATTAAACTTATAATCAACCCAGAATAAAATTAGTTTTCACACTTTCAACAATATAGGAAAAATGGTGTAAACACTTTCATTCATTTCTTTGTTAATGATCACATTTTGCCCTGATCTTAGTCCTTGTTCTTTAAAATAAATATTGAGTTTACTTTCATATATAAGTTGATGCGTTTTTTTTTTTTGGATGCTACCAGTTGATTGAAAATATATGCCACACTTTTGCATATTTCTATTACATGTCCAGTGAAAAGAATTGAGTATTTACATTCAGGAAGAAAAAAATCTCTTTATTGCATCTTAGACTCAGGTATGTAGTTCATAAATGAATTGATTGCCATAGTTTCTGTACTGCAAACCACATTTTTATTGTTAATGAAAGAGTAAACTTTCTATGTCAGTTGAAAATAGCAACTTTTGTACTCAGAAGGTTGACTTTGTAAATTTGAAATGGAAATCAGTACTGATGAATGCTTGTATTTACATTAGCATCCCTTATTTCTGTGGAAGTTGTCCCTTATTTCTGTTGAAAGCATATTTTATTTACATTTTGCAAACAATTAGGGTCATCGTCAAGATTAATAAATGAGACTGGTTTAAAAGATCCACATGACCAGTTAGCATGAGGAGCTTTTACCTTGATTACCACTGGGGTGTCTTGACACTAATGTGAACATTCAATGGACAATCTCCAATTCAGGATCTGACAAGAGAAGCAACAATTGCTCACAGACCTGTGTATTTAGAACATAAGTAATCATGTAGTAAGTCGTTTCCCATGTAACCTAGATTGACACGTTTTTAGGGAAAAGATTCTACATAATAAAGAATGCATTTTCACAAATGTAGGTTTTTAAGATGTATTTTCCACTTTCTTGCTTCTAGAACTTTTAACTACCAATCAAAAATGTGTTTAAATGTCACTTTCAATCATGAGGTAAGTCTTGCTAATTGTGAATGCATTATGCCCTTTTCCCAACTGATGTAATTTTTTTTTTTTAGTTTAAAATGCCACTGGAACATTCCTCTACAGATGATTTCCTATAATTTTCCCTGTATTATTCACCAAGAATAGAAGTCTGTTGCCTCTGAAATGAAGCATTGACAACCTCAAATAAAACCTTTGATGAGATTACAAAGATTGTGGAGCAAATGACAAAAATAGGTCATTTTTAAGTTTGAATTTTTAGTGCATTATTTTTCTTTGTGGTCCTTATTCTTGGTTCAGAAAATGTTTAAGATATTTCACAGTATGCCTTCTCACACAGAGAAAGTAAAAGTTACAGTTTGCTTTATGTCAAACAGTGTGCTAAGTACTTTTTATGCATTATCTCATTTAATTCTAGTTCAACTCACTAGAGATTAGAGACATATTTTTAATATGCATTATGCCATTGAGGAATAGCCAAGTTATATGGGAGATCTGAACTGTGAACCTGAGTAATAAACCCAAACTTTCTTAGAAAATAGAGACAACAGATAGAGGAAATGTATTGCTCACTTGTCATCATCTATTACTTAGCAATTTAAGAAATCTAAACTAAGATATCTAAAAAATAGTTCATGTTTTCCCTAGCAAAAATAGATATATAAACTTATCAATGGAGATTAATGTTACATTTAATCAACATTAAATTCAAAAGTTACATTTTCAGTAACCTTTTCTGAGGAGGTATTGATAAAATAATGGAGAGTCATGGAAATCACAGTTTTACAGAAGATACAGAACTTCAGTTACAGTTTTTATGGCAAAACTTTTTGACAGCCACGAGCCATTAAATAAATAAAACGGTCTGAAATCTTCTGTGGTTAATGTGGAATATATGAAGCAGGCTTCAACCAGAGAAGCAGACCCAGGGGGAGATAAGTACACATCAAGGGATTTACTATACAGGCACAGTTTGTGAGATTGTGACGGCTGTCTGAGGAAGGCTGAGGAGGATCAGGAGCAACCTGGGCATGGGAAGAGAAGGGAAGATCGAAAGTAGGGTGAACCCCATAGCCTCTAGATGTCTGTAGTCTGTGCTTGGGGAAAGGCAAAACTCTTTAAATTCTTTTGGGCTCACTTGGTTAAGTGTTTCATATCTGGGATAGTTTCCCATGTGCTTCACTCAAAGTGAGCAGATGAGAAATGTTAATTATATCTACAAGCTCCCTTCCCCTTATAGGAAAGATCTCCCAGCCCCTTCCTTAGCCCTGCCCACACTCAACAGGAGTGATGTACAGTGTATTACTGGGTAGTTCCTTGGGCCCTGTGACCTGTCCTCCCTGCTGCCATGAAAGCCTCTCAAAGACATTTCGAGCCTGGGAAATTTGCTAAATCCCTTCCCTCCAAAAATTCCACCTGCCAGAGAACATACTGGTGAGATTTCTGAATCCCAAGGATTAAGAGAGCTCTCTAATTTTTACATCTCTGCCCTGGATGGAGGAAGTCTGCCTAACCTATAAGGCCCTACACTTTCTATGATCCTGTAACATTTTTGGATTCATTTCCTAGTGACTGCCTATTATGTGCTGTAATATGAGACCATGAAAAGGCAAATAAAAAATTTGTTTTGAGTTTTGAAGATTTTCTTTTTTCTTTTATTTCAAAGAGAATAGAGCAAAACAAAACAAAACAAAACAAAACAAAACAAAACAGAATAGAGTCAAACACAACATAGCATTTCAGAACAGAACACTACAAGCAATACAGGTCTAGCTTTGAAGCTTTTCTAAATTTAATTGTTATTTATCCTACGGAGATTTGGCTAATAAAAAATTGAAAACAAAAACAAAAACACCCCGAGTAAACAAAAAATCATCATCTAAGGATAAAGGCCCCCCTTTTCTTCCTGTTAGTCACCTAACAGAATATTTGGATAGATTTAAGGATTGTTCAGCTGATGTTATAATAATCCACCTGAACTACCTGGTCCAGATTACTAGAATCTAAATGTACATACCTAGTTTAGTTTCTTTAGTGGGTCTAGTTTGGTAAACCTAATGCCTGTGTATCATATTTTAAGGCCATTGTTGTTCAGAAATAGCTCTGGCTTTATAAGAAGCCATTTTGGTACTACCATGCCAAAATGTTAGTGAATATTTTTCAGGCCAATCTTTTTTACTTCTGGAAACATTTTGATCTTCATTTGTAGATTAGATTTTGCAGGGGTTCATGAATGAAATTATTTGAATGTTTATACAGTTAACACATTTTTATGGGAAATCCTCAGAAGTTAATTAATTAGTTAATTAATTAAGCACATCTTCAGTGAGAACCTGGCATTCATAGGCTCAAATCTGGTCCTGAGGATATAGGGCAATTTCAGTGAATTGCCATCTTTGACCTAATATTGAAAGTATAATATTCATAAGAACTCATGAATCAAAAGAGAAGATATCCAAAGAAACTTCTTGCAGTGAATGTAGCAGTCTTTGCAATACTAATTGTATGCTGTGTTAAGAAGAATTGGGTTATCTCTGAGCATTTTCATGGTTCTCAGCATCTCAAGATGAATGAAAATTTATGGGTGTTAATTAAAAGATCATGAGAAGGACCTCTGCATCCCCTTGATTAATTGTAGCAGGTTATGAATTAAACTTTATAGTCTTTTGAGAGAAATTTCTATTTAATTGAAAGTATTTATGCTGGAGTGCTTTTAATGGTAATGTAAAACTTTAGTTTGGAAAATTTTTGCTCACCTAATTTTAACTTCATTGACTCTCAAACAGTTATAGTCTGATGTTAAGTCAGTATAGGTAATTTTTTATTTCAGTTTTTGTTTTCATTTAGTTACCACATTTCATTGTTGTGGTTTATATTTTTTGGCTGAGATTACTCATCTATTTGTTCATTATGAATATATTTTCCTTTATGCCTTTTAACATATTTTATACTTATAAGAGTTGTTTAAAGTTCTGTCTGCTAGTTGTTAGATCTGAGGATCATCTTTGCTTTTATTTCTATTGCCTCTTTTTGTATGTGTGTACTTTTAGTGTAGCACACATCTTGTTTTTTTTTTAAACATCTTATTTTGACAGGATATTGGATATCAGAAATGATACATTATAAAGACTGAATTTTGTTGAGTTTTTTTTTTCCTGAAGAGTTAGTTGGTTTTGCAGTCAGTTAATCTTGTTGGATTGAAACTTGTTTTCTTTTTCTTTTAACAGTGAGCAGTTATATTTCTGCTCAGTTCTTTCTGCTTGTATCTACCATTATATTGTATCTGCTAAAAGCATGCACACTTTAGTAGAAGGAATTTAGGTGAATTTTATAATAAGATATTTTGGTTACATCTTTAGTCCAGGATTTAGCCCATCCAATCTTCTGCTGCCTGTGAGTCCTACGGTGTCCCCGCTGAGATCTCAAGCCTGTAAGACAGCAGCTTTCTTCTACCTGAATGGTAGGCAGAATGGGCAGGGCGTCTTTTGAGGCCCATGGCAGCCGGTTGGGAGTCAGGCTAGTTACTATTTGCCTTTCCAAAATATTCCACTCTCCAATTTCTCTCTGGTTTTGTCCTTCTCAGGTGTCTTACAATAGACTCTTCAAAGTACTTTTCCCCTACGTATTATAATAGTTTTCCATGGGAGGACCAGTGCAACTAAACCCGTCTATCATTTCCCTAAAGTGCAAGAACTCACAGAAAAATAACATTTAACAACTGATTCTATGAGTTAATAAAAACTTGAATAAAAGATTTAAAACATTGATTTGTTAAAAACAAAAACCGATACCAAAACTAAAGGCCATTAATTTAGAAATAGGCAGCTAGTGTAGAATTTTAGTAAGGCCATTACTATTCTAACCTGGATTTTTTTATTTCTGGCAACATAGGCTAATTTTCTGTAAGTTTTCTCACGTGTCATGTTCTGTATCTATTTGCTTGTGCTTATGGTACTTCAAAGCAACAAGCTCATTTTTATCTGAATTTTTCCTAAATCTTAGCTACAGAAAATGATAGAAAGTACAGGCAGGAATTATCGTGAATGACCTTTGTTCTTTCATTCAGGAATTGATGATACTACTTTCTTTTCCTAGTGTGACTTCAGCAGTGTTTACTTGATTGAAGAGTCAGAGGAACTAAAAAACACAGTCATCTTGAGATTTAATAAATAAAACTTTTAGTCTGCAGAGAGATTTGAGCCACTTCAATGAAACACAGAAAGCATAACTTTACAGTCTATAACTCCATGGCTTTTCAAAACACAATTGGCAAGCCTACAAATAGACAAAAAACTAATTTCCTTGGATAAAAGAAAAAAAATGTTTACAGGGTCATTATTTTCTTCTGAAGAGATAATTACATTGTTATATTTTCCCCTAAAATTTGATTTTCATAGTGACAGAGTAGGTATAAGTGGATTAGTAGTTTATCTCATTTGATAGAATGAAATTAAAATTGTTTATTATCTATTTTATTGCAGATACTTAGACTAATGTTCCAAATTATTTGCATAAGTTAACTTATTGATAATTATATATTTTCTTAGATGACCTTGACCTTTCTCTACTGAGAATTTCCACATATTTTAATTCTAGTTTGAGGAAGTGTTCATACTGACTTTGGGGTCAGTAATTATTAGTGCAGAAAACAAATGACATGAAAAATCTGAAGTTTTGTATTTGGACTTCTTTAATTGTTATTTTGGTATAACAAATATAAATTTTACTCCAACCAATATTAAAAACCATTTGTGTAACTACAACTAATGTCAGACGATAATGAAATAATTGAAGACAGAATAAAAAATAAATTAAGCAAGGAAAGTTAGGTCAAAGAAGAATAAGAAAGGAAGTGCATTAGGCTTTTTGGTTATTTTAAGGAATACACAGAGCTTTAAGACAGAGAGTCCCTGAACGTCAGTCCCTTGAGCTGTAAAAACTTCTCTGGTCCAATTTGGAAATTGTGATAGTAGAAATGGAATGACAGTGCTAGTTCATATTATCGCTGACACCATCATCACTGTTGTCATGGTCACGATTACCCATGTTTATTCAAATGATTATTTTATCCTAGGTACTACGGTGAAAACTTCATGTACATTATCTCAGGTCTTCTGATCCTATACAGAGGCACTTTTACTAGCTTTACTTATAGATGAGAAAATTCATGCTTAAAGAATTTGATTAACTTATTAATATCCTTGAGGTGACAAGTGGTAGGGATTGGATTCAAAACTGAATCTTTCTGACACCTAATGTATGCTGTTAACCTCTAATAATGAAAGAAAAACGTGAGAAGATTATCAAGTCTGAATCATTAATTTTAATATATGTGGTTTAAGGTTTGCCATTAAATAAACTTCTATGTTACAGCCAAAATAATTTTCTAACAGTGTAAACAATTCAGCAATATGCTGTTTATTTTGTTATTTTCCCATTTTGGTTTTCAGTAGATATTATGCTGTTAGAATGGAATATCTGATCATTGTTATTTCAGGGGGCTTCGGAGAGCTATATTTTTGAAGGAACATATTTACAGTAAGGCAAATAACAATTGATAGTGACTAGTGCTTTTTAGATGTTTGGTGATCTCTTCTCTTTCTGTTTAGGAAAAACTGGATGTAGGGGTGAGAAAAGAAGTCGATGGTATGGGGACATCTGAAATAAAATATGGTGACTCAGTCTGCTACATACAACACGTGGACACAGGCCTGTGGCTTACTTACCAGTCTGTAGATGTGAAATCTGTGAGAATGGGTTCTATACAACGTAAGGTAAGGTTGCATAAAAACATAATTTATAACAGCTTTTTTAGAAAAAAAAAATTCAAGACCAAAGAGGTAGTGAATTCTTTCAGCCACATGCTAAAGTTCGTTACTTTCCATGCTAGAGGGCGAATCCCAACCATAGGTTTATTTTGGTACTGTAGACAAGTGATACTGTATGTACAAAATTTTCTGCCAGTGTGTACAACCCCATCTGCCCAATTTCTTTAAATGGGAGGAAACACCGGAGAAGTGGACTGTTAACTGTTAAACTGGCAACTCTTCTGATCCCTGTGAAATTCCTCTAAAATAGACTCTGGTTTTGTAAGGCAAGCCATTAACAGAAGTGACATTATTAATGTATAGGACTAGGGGATTCATGTACATAAATGTTAAGTGAAGAAACATACTGTCTTCTGGATTCTGGCTTAGTTTAACTAATTTCCTTTGTTCTCCATCCATACTGCTAATCCTTCGCTGACTTCCCCTTACTCACAGGAAGGAGATCACACTCTGGAGGTGGTGCTGCCCTTCCTGGTCTGCCCTTTTCTCTTGTTTTTATTTGCTAATCTCAGCTTTCTCAGCATAGAGCTTACAGTATATTCCTTGCAATCCATAAAAGTCATGGCTTTTACACACTGGAGGCTTTGCATTTTCTGTTTCTTCTGCCTGGAAAGTTTTCTTGTCTGCCCAACTCCTATTCATTCTTCAGACTTAAAATTAAAAATCATCTCAGAAGTTCTTATTTCAGCTACTACACTACCTCTTCCTTTGTGTTCTCATAGTATTTGATAAGATTATTAAGTTTTATATTCACTGTCTGTGCTTTTTTATTTACTAGGCTACAGTCTGTCTCTCTTCCCTGATTTGTGAGTTCCCTCAGGCAGGATGAGGTAGTAGACTGCTCATAATTGTGCACACTGCATGCAGCCCAGTGCACGGAACCAAATAGCAAGACACATATTAGTTCCAGAAATGGGAGACCGTGGTAAGGAAGGCTTCAGTGAGGCAGAAACTTTGTTTTCAGCAGAGCATTTAATCACAATTTATGCACATATTCCAGTGTAGATCTATTAGAGTGATCAGTGGTGACTAGGGAATTCAGAGGCTGGTGCTGTATCGATGGAGTTTGCCTTGAGTGCATCCCTGTACTTCCTTCCTCAGAATTCTGTAAGGAGGTTTTCAGCCAATTCTGCAAGACCTTCATCTTTATAATGAGATGGTCACTTGTTTTCTAGTCTTTGACCTATCCCCACAAATTTAAATATATTTTTATGCATTCAGCAATATGCAAAATATTTATTATTGCCTACAACTGGACTGGCCTGTTGTAAAACTCACTATGAAAAATTCAAATGTATACAAAGCAAAAAGAAAAAAAATAAACAAATAGTATAGTCAACCTATGTACCCATCATTCACCATCAAAGTCACCTTGCAGTCCTTCCCAAGTTTTCCCTGCCTCTTTCCCCCATGGCAATCTTTTTCCACCACAGATTAGTTTTGCTTGATGTAGATTTTCATATAAATGAAATTATACACTCTAGGGTTTATTTATTTATTTATTTATTTTTTGTTGAGCAGAATGCCTATCACTTTCATCCATGTGCTACCATATTTGGGTGCAAATTGCTTTTTGAGCTTCTGAGATGCCAAAGAGCTAGAAGTTAAACCAAGTTCAGTTCACAGTCTAAGCAGGAGGAATAGAAGGAGAGGAGGAGACAGGATGCACAGGCATGACTTCTTGGCTTTCTCCATTGCTAGACTCAGAATGGAAGTCTCTTTTTTTTCTTGGTGTCAGTGTCTAGCATAGTGCCAGAACCATAGTAGATGATCCACAACTGTGTTTTAGATGAAAGCATTTATTTTAGTTTGCTAGTTTCTTTCTCAGGAATGTATTTGTTCTCTATGCTGATCATCTTCCTTTGGATTAATCTTTGGTGCTGTTTTACTGTTTAAATTTTTCTGGTGCCTTTGAAATTTTATATATATAAATAAAATCT
>RJWT010023011.1:0-16963 GCA_004365215.1 Cuniculus paca | reverse complement strand
CTTGCCACCCTAGCTTTACAGTTTCAAAAGCTTTTAAACAGTAATCTTTGTCTCAAGCTCTTTTCTAAGGGACATTTATAACATTGTGTTATACTTCCATTGTGTAATATACTTTCAATATAAAAATTGTGTTATAATTCCAATCCGAGGTCTTTTATTTTCCTCTAATTTGGGGGAATTAATTTCCATTACTTATTCTCAGAATTCTGTTTGTTATGTCTTCTAGTTCTTAACACTTAATCTTCAGAGATCTTATGTCCATTTTTTCCTCATTTTATATCTTACTCATTCCTGTGTAGTTTCTAATATTGCCCTAACATTTCAGCTTATGAAATCAATCTTTACATCTGTAAAAGCTCTTATTTTTTGAAAAGTGCATCTGTTATTGTAATGACTCTCTTTTTTCAATCCCATTTTCATCAATTGCCTGTTCGGCTTTATCTTGTTCATATCTTTTCTGTATTCTTGAAAGTCAATGGTTATTTTGTTCTTCTCTTTCTGTTCCATAGTTCTACTACTTCTGTTCCATTGTTAATGTTCTGCTTTTATCTCTACTGTCCAGAAATATTAAATATTTGTTAATGGTGATAATTTTGAGGGAGGGGTAAAATTCTGTACTCTGATTTCTGCTTCCTCAGGATAATTGGGAGATTGAGGATGAAGACTTTTTTCTGGATAATTATTTCGAGAGTTACAATCTGTGTTCAAATTATCCCTTCTTACCCTCCATCATTCCTCACTTCTGGGGATCTTACCAAAACTTAGACTCTGGTCCTTCTTGTTATCCAAAGGCCACCATTCATTGCTCATGGATTTGGAGAAGAGTGGAGATGAGGGACACTCAAATGCTGATGTTATTGACCCCATTTTTGCAATTGGATACTTGCATTGATCCCTCTGGCTCTGGAAGATGCTGTGCTCAGAATGCTGCTTTAGGGCACAATAATTCTGCTCAATAGTCAGGCCAGGACAATGTGGAAAAACAAAACTATACAGACAGAATGCTTTCTCTTTACCTACCTACTATTCTCCCATCCTAATTTGGAGTTGCTGGCCTGGATTCTAGCAATCCAGAAGATCCTTTATTGTCTTCCATCTAAGACCTCTAAGGGATTTTAATTGTTTTAGTTAGGTCTTCTACATAGTAATGTTCAACATCTATCAATCTTCTCATTTTTCTGGCTTACCTTCCAATGGGAATTTGAGAGAGAAACCTAAACTTGTTCATTCTCTTTTATCAATTAACAATATTAAAAGAGTTTAAGGCCTTCTTACACTTTCTTTAAATTAGACTCTAAAGTGTGAGTCACTTAGTAGACCATAGAGACCATCTTTGTTTTCCCTAGTCTACTACTCATGCTTATTTGTTCCAGCAGCATAGAGCCCTGTGCTGTTATTTTAGATTCTTATGCTTTACTCTTCTGGTCTCACTGCTATGAAAAACTTTCTCTTTTTCCTACAAAATTCCTAGAAAGTGTCTACCAGGATTTTACTATCAGCAAGCATCAAATAATCCTGGCCATTCATTTAACCCTCAAATATTTTTTTTTATTTTAAAGAAAATAGAACAAAACAAAACAAAGCAAAACAAAACAGAATACAGTCAAACACAATATAGCATTTCCGAACAGACACCGCAAGCAATACAGGTCTTAAAAACATAACAACAGGAGATTAACAATGGTTACCCTAGTGTCTCTTGCCGTCTTCGAAATGGTTATTCAGACATTTACAGACAATAAACTCAAACAAAACAAAATAATATGAAACCAGTTAAAACAAAAGAGTGAAGGCATTACAGGCCATCAAATCAGACAAGAAACCAACAATGGCTACTGTAATGTCCCCTGTTTTCTTCAAAAGAGCTGTTCCTATCTTCTCACATATTGCAATCAAATAGTAGAAAAGAGACTTAAACCAATGAAATCAAAGAATAAAAGCACCACTGGACTTCAGAACCTTTTCCCCATATTCATCAGGAATTTTGTATCTTATTGAGTCTTTCAGTTTCTTACACTAGAGAGATGATGCACTGTTTACACATGTGAATTTGGTTTATTTCACTTATAAGTATGGTCTCAAGTTGCATCCATTTACTTATAAAAGCCTCAGTGTGATCCTTCTTTATAGCTAAATAGTATTCCATTGTATAAAAGTGCCACATCTTTTTTATCCATTCTTCAATTGATGGGTATTTGGGTTGTTTCCAAGATTTGGCTCTTACAAATTGTACTGCTATAAACATGGGTACACATATATCACTGTGGTATGATGATTTCACTTCTGGGAATATGCCCAGAAGTGTTTTTTTTTTTTACCTCAAATATTTACTGAATGACAGCCATATACCAAATACTGGGATATGCACTGAGGAAATGAGGTTGAGCAATTAGCCTGTGTATTCTTACAGTTGCATCTAGTGAGAAAGGTAGCTGAGTAATTCATAAAATGCAAGGTAGATGATAAGGAATGTGATCCTATAGAACCACTTGGTAGTGATGCTTCCTAAGGAATTAGGAAACAATCCTCTGAAAATAACATTTCATGGGTTAAGAGTTATCTGGATAAAAAGTATTCAGAAGATGTTCCCTGCAAAGAGAATAATGCAGTATGCTCAAATACTTTTTATTTTTAAAAGTATCTAAGGTATTTGTTATGGTTTTCATCTAGGTGGCCCCCCCCCAAGCCTTATGCAGTCATGGAGGCAGCTGAATCTAGCATTTGTGATTGGTTTATTGTCTAGTGCTGGGCTTAGCAGTGTAAGTGTTGCATCCCCCCCAGGGGTGGAGTTGGCATACTATATAAGGGAGAGAAGAAGGTGTATTTGCTCCCCTTCTCTCTTGCCCTGTTCGCTCTTGCCACCTGCAACCACTTTGAATGGCTGCCTCTCAGCCTCACCACCCTGCATTGGAGCCAGCTGAGTTTGGACTGAAACCTCCAAGAGCTGTAAGAAATAAACTTTTCTTTCCTTCATGTTGGGCATCAGGTATTTTGTCTCAACAACAAGAGAAAAGTAACCAAGAGAGAATTGAAAGGTATTATTTTGTTATATTTGCGGAAAAATAAGGGGCTGGAGAGATTGACAGGTAACAAAGTCTATTAGGTCTGTTAAGAGCCTACCAAAGGATTGTGACAGCAATTGCATGATTATATTTATTTTTCATAGCTCATCCTTACTACTGCATCCAGAAAGAACCATGGAGTTGTAGTGACTGTAAGTGAAAGACCAGCTATGAAACTGTTGCCTTTTAGATATGACTCAAATTAGAGTAGTTGATGACAAAGTTCTCTTATCTCTGTGCTACTACTGAGTAGATATATACCTTTATTATATTTATTGGACACTTGTTAGTTTGCAGATATATCTCCAAAGTTAGACCTAATGTTTTACGTCATTAGTATCTTTTTTGGTATATTCATTCTCAATGCCTGATGTATGACAAATTCTTAGTGAACACCTGTATAATGCATAGGTGAATGATTTTACTGGATCATCAATTTGACAAAAGGAATGGATAAGGTGGAGAACTTGAAAGTAGAAAACTGACCATTAGGAGTTAGGAGTCTTTGTAGCTGTTAGGGATGGAAGAGGAGCAATATGGTCTTCTAACAATAAGGAAACATTGTTTTTGTAGTAATAGAGCAAGAAAAGTATGAAGATACATTTGGGTAGATGCAGATTAGGTGATAGCAGGAGGAGATTTTTTTTTTTGCATTTTGACTTCTATTTTCTCAATAAAAATATGAGAAAAGGGAATCCAATGTCAGATAGAAGGATATAAGCTATTTGAGGTGACAGAAGATGTGAAATAGACATTTAGAGAAGGGAGAAAATTAACATTCTTCATAGAAAGTTGTAGCTGCACAAACATATTCCATTTATGACATCCAGACTGCATCTTCAGAAATTCAGATTCAACAGCCCATGAATGTCTTTAAAAGCCATGGGTGAATCTATTATGCACCTTAAGAATTATTTTTCTTATCCAATAACAGTAACCAGGACTTCTAGAAATGACTAATTTCGGAGCTTAGAGAGGAAAATGCAAAATGAGCCTCAAACTTCCTGAAATACCAGAAAGCAAAGAGATGCTTTAAAGAAACATAGATTTGTCAGAAAATCACAGGCAAACAACCTGAAGAAACTGTGGCCAATACTGTAACAATTGAAGGAATAAGGAAACTAAGGATAGTATTTAACTTCTACTCACTAATAAATTTCCAGGGGTCCTTACTAATGTAAATAAACAATTGAAAAAATAACTGAATGAAAGATACAGATAGCTGTTTCTCATGGTAGAAATTAATGGGTGTAAAAAGAGGGAAATAATGAGTCATTGTTAAGCAAACACTCTAGTAATAATATTGCAGATAATATCCACTAATGTATACTAAAATTGTTGAGCAAAAGTTTGAAGAGAGACATGATTTGTACATTATCAAAGTGGTAGAAACATGGTTTAACAGTACCGGAATAGCTCCCCAAAATACCAACTACAAATGGAAATTTAGTAACTTAATAAAATAGTAATTTAATGAAGAGATAACCCTGGATAGGATGCACTTGTTTTGGCAACACATCATTTAAAAATTATACTCACTAGAAACAAGTACCTTCTCTACATTGAAGAAAAAATACAGTGCATTACGGCATACATGTGCACACACACTTTTATCTTCTTGCTGTGGTTGATTCTCATTTTTCAGGTCTCTTCTTGCATGATTTCAGATGTGTTCTCTAACCAATCTGAATACACCTTCCTATTTTTTCCTCGTATCTCTGTCTTTGTGGTTCCTATCACAATAAGAATCACATATTGTCTTGTTTAGTGTTTGCACTGTTTGCTCCTTGAAAGGATCATTTGTAAAGGGTCCTTTATGATTCATTCATCAAAGATGCTCAGTGCGTGATATGTATATGGAAATCAGAAAGAGTTTATGAAAATGAAAACAAATAGAACAATTCCTCTAAAAGAGAAATCCAAAAAACAGAAAATAAGACATGGGTTTGAGTCATGTCTGCAATTACTGACCTTATGCACATAAAATTTTCCTTTTTTTCTCTTTATATTCTAGTTACCAAGTCTATAAAGATTCGTATGAGTTGCTGGTATTGGGAAAAGATTATTACTTTAAGTTGTAGAAGTTGTTTTCTAGTATCAGTTCTGCAAGTATCTAATGGATTTCTGGTTTGATGCTTGATTTCTCTGGAACTTTCTTTTTCTTAACAGTCCCAGAAATGGAAAGCAGGTCTCATCTGAAAGGAGAGCTAAGCTGAAAGGAAGAGCCTTGTGCAGCCTCAGTATAATACTGTGCTCTAATTGCTTAGTGATTTCTGCCTTGGGCACGTAAGAATGAATAAGATTCATATGCTAGCCAGATCATTTCCATCCTTGGGATAAGTGACTTATGGCCCTTACATTTCTGTTAATTATGTAATTCTGTTTATGTTGAATTGCTTGAAACATATGCTAAGGAGTTAACTGGGGAGTCTATTGGGTCCAGGTGTCCTAGGCCTTTTAGAGACACACTAGTTTAATTTTATCCCAAATTGCTGTTATTTCAGATATCCAAATATGATTTTGTTGATCAACTGTAAACTGTATGTTTTCCAAAGTTTAAATAGCTTTGTTTAACAACCCACAAAATGGATAACATTTTTATTATAAAATTTTGATTTTTGATATTGTTAACAGAATTGATCAGGCCTCAGGTTTAACACTTTCCTTTGAGTTCCTTGCTAACTGAGAACAACTGGGAATGGCACAACATAATGCACTAAGTTAAAAGGTTACGCAAACAGGAAACTACAGGTAGTTAACAGGCAACTAACTGTACTAGTTCTTGAATCTTCGATTAGCGAACAATGACGGATTGCAGCGCCACCTGCTGGCAAAACACTATCTTTTTTACAGTTTCCTAGTTTCACCCTCCTGATTGGTTTGTTTGTTTATATTTAATCTGTGTGCTCAGTTTATTTAGAAGAGATCGGGCGAGGTCAGGACCTGTGTAGTTTAGTCAGATAAAATTTATTCTTTAATCAATTAACGAATTAAACCATTCTAGTGTGAGCTTATTCTTGCTACAGAAATACAACAATAGGCTTGAATGGGAAACTTCATGTGGTAAAAATTCTAAAACTTCTTTTTCTCTTCTTCTATCTTGTGTGACATAACTGAGACTGCCACTGTCAGAAGCTGAAGTTGTGGGAATTAGAAAATGGACTGACAAGCTGTCAGAATCGATTACATTTCATTGCACTGAGTTTGTTTTAGCATTTCAAATTTGGTTAGTTCTCAGATGAACCTAGAATAACCTAGAGTGTTCTGGTCTAGCACAAATGATGGCGGGCACCCCAGCATCACACAATGTGGCCTGAAGATCATTGGCTTTTAGAGCATGACTGCTTTGATTGGCTCTTACTAACTGCAGATGTGGCCCATCTTTAATCTCCCTGTGGCTCTGGCAGCAAAGATACCAGATGCTAAGTTAAATCATTAAGCATATGATGATGTTAATACGAGTGGGATGCCCACTTGTCTTACTAGGGAAAAATACACTCACTTAAAAATGATAGATAGCAGCATATTTGAGCTATTATTTATTCTAATTATCTTTATAGGTATAATGATTTTTTTATTGCAGACACTAAGTCATCTAAAGGAATGGATAATTTGAGCATCCCTCTCATCATTTCACAGAAAAGACACTAAGCAATTCAGATTAGTTTAGGCACTGACTCGTGGGGGTAAGAGTAATAGCTAAATCTAGTAACCTGAGGGAATTGCAGGGGGATCATTTGAAGTTTATAATTTTTCAAAATTTTGGGGTGACCAAAGGGCAGAGATGTTGTTAAGCTTACTTGGGTTTTTAAACTTTACGAATTGTTAGCTTTGTTGAGAGTCCAATTGATCAAAAAAATGCAGTCTGAAAGAATCTGAAATTCATTGTAATTTCAGGAATCATTCCTTCCCTCCCATCGCCTGCTTTCAGAAAACCCACTAGTAGCTCTGAAGGATTAGTTTCATCTTGATGCTTGGAAAACAAAAATAAATGTTCAGTAGTTGGCATATTGGCACTTGCCTTTTTTCTGCTATCACTTTCTCCACTGCTTTTCATTTCTTTTACGATTCATTTTAAATACATTTTCTCTTCTATTTGGATAATTTCTAAAATATTTTAAGAATCCTTTTAGTGGTGCATTATTATCTTGATGGAATTATTAGATAATCAAATTGAAATAATTTTTTGTATATAAATAAAAGCATTATGGATAAAAGAGACCATGAGCTATTACATAAATCACTAAGAGCTTGTGTGTTTTTTTTTGAAAAATATGAACTCATGGTGATAATTGAATAGAAGTTGCTTCTATGTTGCACATTTTAATTAGATTTTCATTACATCTATTATAGTTCTAAAAATTTCTCTTTGCTGTACAACAGATTTAATTATGATCCCATTTCATTGTTTTTAAAATTGTGGTTTTATATTAAGGGGGGCAGTGATATTTAGGAAGTATAGCTGAAATCATCATATAAATGATACTTATAAGTACATTTGTATATTTTCTAGGAGTCTGAGAGCATACTCTTCCTTATGAAGGAGATTCAAGTTGTTTTTAAAGCAATCTATTTACACAGGAATACTGTATAAACTGGATGAAAAATTACCCTTTATCCTACTAATGTATAGGCTTGACCATAATATTTAAGGTACTTGCCTAATTTTTGTAGTACAAGGATATAAACTACCTAAATTAAAAAGAAAGCTTTTAGAGCAGTTTTACTGTCATGAAGGAACTGAGAGTAAGGTACAGAGATCTCCCCACAGGCACAGCCTCCCCATTACCAACATCTGCTACAGCGGTACATTTGTAACAGTGGATGAAACTAAGCTGATGCAGCATCGTTACCAGAAGTTCACGATTTATACTTGGCTTCAGTCCTGATATTGCACATTCCATGGGATTCCAGAAGTGTATAATGACATGTGTCCACAATGATCCTATTGTACAGGATAGTTTCACTGTCCTAAAAATTCTCTCTGTTCTGCCTCTTCATCCTTCCCTCCCCTCAAACCCCGGCCACCACTGATCCTTCTAATGTCTCCATAGTTTTTGCTTCTCCACAGTCATATACAGCCATCCTTTGGTATCTGCTGAGTAAAGTAGGGATTGGTTCCAGGAACCCTACCACCCCCAGATACCAAAATTCACAGATACTCAAGTCCTGTATATGAAATAGCATGGTGTTTGCATATCATTCTAAATGACTTATAACAGAATTATGTAATTGCTATACAAATAGTTGTTATACTGTATTATTTAGGGAGTAATGATAAGACAAACATCTGTATATGCCATGTGCAGACACAGTTTATTTTCAGAAATACTTTTGGATCTGTGGTTGGCTGAATTCACAGTTATGGAATCTGCACAAAGCAGACTGTAATTGGAAGCAGACAATAATAGCCTTTTCAAATTGACCTTTTTATTTTGTAGTATCATTTCCTCTGTATTTTAAGGGTTTTATCATTAATATACCACGATCTTGATTTACCACAGTTTATCCCTTCACTTACTGAAGGATAGCTTGGTTGCTTCCAAGTTTGGGTAATTATGAATGAATGATGTGGGGTGTGGGTAGTGTGGTTCTTTGGTACAGGACTTGACTAGCATGCATAAGGACCTGGGTTCAGTCCTCAGCATTGCAAAATGATGAGTGATAAAAATTCTATAAATATCTATGTACAGGTTTTTGTGCTAATATAAATTTTTAGCTCCACTGGGTAAATAAAACACCTAGATCATATGTGAAGAGTGTGCTTCATTTTCTAAGAAACTACCAAATTATCTTCCAAAATAGCTGCAACATATTATATTCCTACAAGCAGTTAGTAAGAATTCCTGTTGGCATTGTTCGTATTTTAGATTTTGGCTTTTTTTAAATGCTAAAAATCAAATTGTTTACTTTCATTTTCTTGATGACTTATGCTGTAAAGATTCTTTTAATGTGCCTACTTACCATCTGTAAATCTTATTGGGTCAGTATTCATTAAAGTCTTAGACCTAGTTCTTAAAAACTGGTTGTTCGATGTCCATAGATTGTTTCTTTTTTTCTTAGACTGTCTAGAGAGTTACTGGTTTTTTATTGATCCTTTCTAAGAACCAGATTTTGGTTTTATTGATTTTTCTCACTGATTTCCCTGTTTTTAGTTTCATCGATTTGTGTGTCACTTTTTATTTATTCATTATTTTTCTTATTTTCCATTTTGTTTGCTCCTCTTTTTTTATATTCCTAAAGTGAAAGCTTAGCTTAATGATCCTGGGTCATTTTCATTTTCTAATATATTAATTCAAGGCTAAAAAATTCCTCTAAGTACTCATCGTAGTTACTTTTCTCTTTGCTTGTACGACATACCCAACACCTACAAGTTAAAGGAGGAAAGCTCCTTTATCGTAGCTTACAGTTTATAGATGTTTAAACCCATAGTCGGCTGACTCCAAGGCAGGGCCACAGAGCAGAAGAGCATTCCACAGGAGAAACAGGCAGGAAGCAGCCCCAGGCAGCAGGCCATAGCAGCAAGCCTCCTTTTTCCTTTTATCCCATGTATACTACAAGCCTTTTAAGTGGTGCCACCCACACCCAGAGTGGGCCTTCCCATTACCCACATCCAGAACTATGCTGAACAATCAGTAATCTAGTACCACCCACCCTTAATCCCAGTATCACACACAGGTCAGTGATGGTGAACCTTTTAGAGCTTTCAATGATAATAAATAGCCGGCTGTGGCACACATCTTATAGGTTCACCACCACTGCCCTAGATTCAGCCACTTCCAAAAATCCTCACCTATGAGTGCGTGAGGCTTTGGAAGGACATCTAAATTCAAGCCAATAACAGCCCTACTTTAAAAACATCTTACAAGTTTTCATGTGTATGTTTTTTATTTCATTTGAGTAAATAGTTTCAAATTTCACTTATGATTTCTTCTTTGACCTATTTTTCAGAACTATGTTGTCAAATCACCAAATAATTTTGGATTTCTTTGGATATCTTTGTTACTGATTTCCAGTTTAATTCCAATGTGGTGTATCTGTAGTCAATACATGATTTCTAATCTTTAAATATAAAATGTGTTTTTTGTAACTGTGCTCAGAATGTTGTCTGTTTTGGTGAACATTCCATGTGAGCATGAGAAAAATGTATATTCTGCTGTTTGGGGGTGAAATACTTCATAGATGTCCATTATTCTGGCCAATTGATGGTACTGTTAAATTTAGTTATGTCTTCCTATTTGTCTACTTACAGACCTGTTCTTTTCTGATAGAGTTGAAGTCTTTAGTAGTAGCAGATTTATATATATCTTCCTGGATGAAAGTCTATGGTTTTTACTTCACATCTTTTCTTGTCTTGTCTTTTCTTGTTTTATACTGTCCTGTCCTGTCTTATCTTGTTTTTTCTTGTTCATCACTCTACTTTCTTACTTTCTGCAGTTCATTCTTTGAGAATTGACCTCTTGATACTTATATGAAGTTCCTCTTTATCCCTTATAACTTTAATTGCTTTAAAATATGCTCTGAAATTAGCATACCTCCTCGCTCTTCGTTTTTGACTGGTGTCAGCATGGAATACATATTTTCCATCTCTTCACTTTTACGCTATATGTGTCTTTATATTTAAAATGGATTTCTTATAGACGATGTATAACTGAATCTTGTTTTTGGATCCTGTCTTAGTCATTTTTTCCATTGTTGAGACACAAGAAAAGGAGGAGAGCTTTATTTTGGCTCATAGTTTGTAGGGGGTGCAGTCCACATTCACTGGGTCTAGGGTGAGATAGTATGGCACAAAGCCATGGTGGAGGAATAGCTGCTCATGGCATGGCTCATGAAAAACAGAGAGCAGGGCAGAGAACAAAGATTCACTAAGAAGCAAGCCTTCCCGCGAACCACTGCCGGCAGGAGGACAGCCAGACCCCAGCCCCTTCTGGCCCGCAGACTGGCAAACAAGAAGAGCCAACCCTCCCCTGCTCGGTAAGCAACCAACTGATCCAGAGAAACACAGGCTGCAATGATAGCTATTGAGATGAAATGCAATTAGATGCTTGTGGTATTTTGGTGTTTCATTGACCTTGAAGGTCTGGGGCTGGTGGTCTGATCATCTATTCGGGGGATAATGGTACACACATCTAGGGGGTTCTCCTTCTGAAGGTGGTAGCTATTGTTGGTTCCTTATTGTCTTGTTTTGAGGTCCTGTATCATTTTCATTGTTTTGTTGGGTTGGATTTTCTTCTGCTTTGTTTTATTTGATTTTGTTTTGTCTGATGGGATAAGCAGCTATTTCAAAGATGGCAGAATATATTATGGTAGCCATTTTGGATTTACTATTATATTGTTTTGAGGTCCTTTATTGCATTCATTGTTTTGTTTTTATTGGTTCTATTCTATTCTGTTTGATTTTTTCTATGTCTGAGGGTATCTGCAGCTATTTTGAAGACAGCAGGTGGCATTATTGTAACTATTGTTGATTTTGTATTGCTTTGAAGTCCTGTATCACTTACATTGGTTTGTTTTGATTGGTTTTATTCTGTTTTGCTTTCCGTAGTTTTATCTTCTTTAAAAAAAAAAAAAAAAAACAGAGCCAAAGAAGGAGCCAGGAAGACAGCTATAACCTTTCTGAGTGAATCCCACAGTGACCTGCCTCTTCTAACTACTACCCACCTCCTAACTGCAAGTCAGCTCTGATGCCCCTACAAAGCAATTACCTTCAAAAGCCCTGCCTATGGCCACATGAGACTTCAGGGGTACATTTAGACACAAACCATAACAGATCCACTCTGATAATTTTTTTTAAATTGCTACATGTAGATCACTGATATTCAAAGTGATTATTGATCTAGTTGATTGATGTCTATCATATCTACTACTCTGTTTGTTGCCTGTATTCTTTGTTCCTTTTTTACTTTCTACTGTTCTTCTGCCTTTTGTGGCTTTAAACTGAGCATTTTCTACAGGTACAGCTTTTCTCTTTCCTCAGCATATCATTTACACTACATTTAAAAAATTATTTTGTTAGTGGTTGCCCTAGAGTTGGCAGGATATGGTTAAAACTAATTGAAGTCCATTTTAAGATAATGCTGTATTGTTTCTAGGTAGTTTGAGTATCTTATAATGAAATATCCAAAAATATCCCCAAATCTCCCTCCTATTCCTTGTATCATTGCTGGCATTCATTTACTTACCTATCAACATACAATATAACATACGCAAAAGATAAAAACATAGGTACACATAAGTGAACACATTACTATTTTGATTGTTAAATCAATCAGGAATAATCAAATAAGCATTTTATTTCACCTTTATTCCATTATTGTTTTTTCAATAAGTTCTCTTTATGCTATTTCATATATATAATTACTGTTTATAGTTGGTTCAGTTTTCGAATATTGGGCTCTTGTATTTTTTTCCCAAGCCTTTTATATCTTTATTTTACAGTTTTGGAGCTTTCAATTGATAGATTCTCGACTTCAGAGATTCTTTATTCAGGTCTGTCTAGTTTATTAATGGGGCCCATTGAGGCACCCTTCATTTCTGTTGCGATGGTTTTGATCTCTAGTATTTCTTTTTAGTTCCTTTTCAGTATTTCCACCTCTTTGCATACCTTGCCATTTGCTCTTGCTTGATGTTTCCTTCATCCATTAGAACCTTTGTCATATTAATCATAAATGTTAAAATTCTCTGATAATTACAACATCCTTGCCATGTTGTTGGAAAGCTTCTACTGTCCTTGGAAACTGTTGTTCTAGCCTTTAAAATAGTCATTTTAAATTTGTATTCAAACGTGATGTATTTGGTAAAATTATCTGCTACTGTAAATAGGACATTAGGTAGTCAGATATGGGATGGGAGGCAGTCTACAGTCCTATGATTAGGTCTCAGTCTTTCAGTGAGCCTATGAGTTGAGTCTGTGGATTTCAAAGGTGATCCCCAGTTTTATTTTTCTCCTCCCTTGGCTCAGATAGAGACTAGAGTGCATTGGAAATGAGTATTTTCTAGGTCAGTTAGGTTCCCTTAAAGGTTAGGCTTTGGTTAACAAGGTCTAGCCTAAGGAAATAGTTATAAATATTCTAGCATGCTTCAAAAGTGATTTCTTTTCCCTTCCCCCTTGCTAGAGCCATAAGAAATTTTTCTTTGTAAATAGTACTTCTCCTTCTATGGTTTCACTTTCCATGGCATCAGTTGCCCATGGTCAACCATAGCACATAACTGTAGAAATAAACAATTTCTAAATTTTACATCCTTAGTCAGTCTGAGTAGCAAAATGAAATCTCATGTTATCTCTATCCCACCTAGAACATGAGTCATGCCTTCAACCAGGTCATCTGCATTGTATATGCTGTCCTTCCGCCAGTTATTTAGTAGGTCTCAAGGTCTTCAGATTGACTGTTTTAGTTACTTTCTCATTGTTGGAACAAAATACTTGACCCCCACAAGTTAAAGTAGGAAAAGTTTGTTTTAGCTCACAGTTTGCATAGGTTTCAGTCCACAGTTGGCTCATTCCAAGGCAGGGCAGCAAGGCAGAGGAGCTAGGCAGAGGGGCCTTGAAGAAGGGAAGCAGTTCATGGCATGCAAGCAGCAGGCAGAGAATAAGCTATAAGCCTATTGATTGGTGCCACCCACACCCAGATGGGGCTTCCCATTATCCACAGCCAGACCTATGCTAAACCAGTAAGTGAACTAATCCAGTTATCACACACCCTTAAGCCTTATTTGCATTCCCTAGATCCAGCCACCTCTGGAAAGTCCCACTTATGAGCACATGAGGCTTTGGGGGAACACCTAGATTCAATCTGTAGCACTGACTGTTATGGTATCCCAGTGTCTGTACTTAAATAACCCTTATTTTACTTAATAATGGTCCAAAAGCACAAGAGAAGTAATCCTGGCATTTCGGATATTTCACGGAGAAGCTATAAAGTGTTTCCTTCTTTTATTCTTATTTTTATTTTTTGGTACTGGGGATCAAACTCTAATGTGCTTCCTTTAAGCACTATTTCACAGTCCAAAAAGAGGGATAACTACAGTACAAGAAGATATGTTGAGACACTATATTTACACATCTTATAGTCTATTGTTATAATTGTGTGTGTGTGTGTGTGTGTGTGTGCGCGTGCGTGCGTGCATGCGCGCTGGGGCTGGGTACAGGGCCTTTACACTGAGCCATTTCCTGAATCCTGTTTTTTATTTTGAAACAGGACCTTGCTAAATCACTGAGATGCTCCAACTGAGCTCCAAATAGCTATCCTCCTGCCTCGTCCTCCCACAGTGCTTTGAATATGGGGGCCACCACACCTGACTGCAATTATCCTATTATTAGTTGTTAATCATTTAGTGTACCTAATTTATAAATTTAATTTTATAATAGGTATGTGTATATAGGTAGAAATAGTATACATAGGGTTCAATACTATTCATGGTTTCAGGCATCCAAGGGTGAATTTGGAACATATTCCCTGGATAATGGAACTCCTGCATTCAGTGGGGGAATCTGGCTGAAATCTTGAATGTAAAATTCAACAAAAACATGGAGGAAACAAAAACAAGGAAAAAAAAAACCATGGAGACACGCATCACTGTGTTTTCCAGGAGTCTTTGATATTGTGACTTTTATTTGTCAATTACAGTTTGGAGTTTTCTGCCCCAGCCCTGGTTCCACAGAGGTTTCTGCTCCATGTGTTTTAATTCTCCAACTTTCGGGACAGCAGATTTCCCTATGATACCATCTCTTATGAGTCAAGGAAGTACTACTGATTTTTCAATTTGTTCAGATTTGTATTTGTTACCAGGACAAAGAGGCAACTTCAAAGACCTTTTACATAGCAGCAGAAGCCAGAATAACTGTATCAGGTTTTAAATCAGATAAAACATACTGGCTTCTCATTTTTGTTTTTAACTATGATAAGCCTTTCTACTTTAGTTTTTCCTCCATTCATTCATTTGGTTGATATATTCATTTAGCATATAATAGTGTAGAACTCTACTTTGTGAGTTAAGTGATGATTTCTATCCTCAGGGTACTTACAATTTGGTGGAAATATGGACACATAAATCAAAAATTTTAAAATAATCTCATAAAGTGTTTTAGCCCAAAGACATTTTATATGCTCATAAAATTGTAAAAGTAAGATAATTATGAATGCATGTAAAGATTTTAAAAATTAACTCATAAGACACATTTACTGTCTAAGTAAGTGCAAACTTATAGAGTAACAGGAAAAAAAGCATCCACATTTTATATCCAGTGTAATGTACATTCAGTTGAAAGTAACTCCACTGGACTGGGAAGTCTCTGTATGAAGCTTCTCCTGGAGGTGAATAATGAGCTACTTTTCAAAGGATGGGTAGAGTTTAGCAGACAACACAGGGAAAGGACAATTCAGTGAGAGTAACTGGTGCATATGAATGCTCAGAGGTGCGCTTTTCCTGCGGTATTCAGTAAGTCACAGGTGGTTCTTTCTGAGTGACTCATGGACATGTGAGGTTTCAGGGGCTGACAGGACATGAAGATGAAAACCAACCTGGCTTTGGAAGCTTTAGAGACTCACTAAGGGCTTTTCAAGCAGGTCACAGCTGGGTTTTCCAAAGAGCACTCTGGCAGAGAAAAGCCCTTCTTAAGGTGTCCTGACCACAAGGCAAGAGCCTGAATGAAAACTGTAGCTGTCAGAATGGGCAGGGGAGGAGGCCTTCGAGATCTGTGTATGGGAGACCCTTCAATAAGTGGGCGAGCGTGAGGGAAGTGCGCATTGTGTTTGGATGGCTGGTGAATACTAGTGCCATTTACTCAGTTAGGGAACACATCAGCAGTGTCAAGGAAAAACCAGAGTGAGGCAGTACTTAAAGTGGGAACAGATTTTACACAGGACAATTGCAATAGGAAAAAGAAATTTCAGCATAGATCTGGGCTCAATTCCAAACACAGAATGGGCACACAGAAATTTATAACTAAGTGGCAGAGTTGGGGCCACTGGATGAAAAATTACTAAGCAGAAACATCATAGGTGAGGGATTCTGGCTTAAACTGACTAACAAAAGAAAAAAAATCTGTATTATCCTAAATTTAATTACAAGGGCTGGAAGATGGAGGGGGAAGAGAGATATGGGAAATTAGTCAGTTAGCAGCTGTAGGTCAAACTGGCAGAAAGATGGTTCCATACGCTTGAGTGTGTGTGGAAATCTCCACTCCATTGCCAGGCAGCTGACACCTGGGCACCACTACATCCTGTTTACAAATCAACTTTCCAGACTGTGAACCCCAGCCAATCCAGAAGTAATAGCTACTTCTCCTTATGGACTGTCCGATCGAAAAACTTGCTGCTTCACTATTATTTCCGCCCTCTTATTTACAGTCAGTGTGGAGTCAATGCAAACAATTTATGCTTTTCTTCCCCAGATTATGGTTTCTACTCCACTATTTATGGAGGTAGTCAGTTGTATAATATATATATATATAATATATATTATTTATATAAAATAATGATATATAAATATATAACACCTCATTAATGAAATACGTATTCACAGCATTTTAGCTTGGACCAATTTAATGTATTTTTTTAAATGTCAGACTGGTAACGTGTTGACATCATAATGAGGTTTGAGGGACCACATCTCATGCAGTCTTCACAATCTATTTAATATATAGTTACAATGACTTGCATATCTATTAATTTATGTAATGTATATTATAAATAGAAATTTTAAAAGGCTGAGACTTATAATATCTATAAATAGAGGCTCTGATAGTTTCTTTCTATATCCTATTGACTGCCTTCAAATTGGATTTGAAAACTGCTGTTTTAAAAGAGTTTTTAAATGATGTAGTCCAAGAATAAATTGAAAGGGGTAGAGGGATGGAGGTGGACACTTGGCAGTATCCATGTTTAAGAATCCACTTG
>RJWT010023010.1:0-16968 GCA_004365215.1 Cuniculus paca | reverse complement strand
CCAGAGCAGAAAGGAGGGTGTTGCTGAACCTGACTTCACTGAAACCTTAGGATTGTGCTCCTAGCCAGGTATGGTAGCGCACTCCTGAAATCCCAGCACTCGGGAGGCTGACGTAGGAGGATCATTGCAAGTTCTAGACCAGCCTGGGCTACAAAGTGAGCTCAAGTTCAAGCTGAACTGCGTAGTCAGACCCTGTCTCAAAAAACCACAAAACAAAAACAAAAACAAAAACAAAAAAAAATTGTGCTCTGAGGCACCATAGGAGAGGAAACCTACATGCACAGGAGCAGCTGCAGGACCAGCCTCTGAGAGGTCCCTCCAGGCACAGGAGCACTTTGTGGAAAGCAGCATTCAGGAGAGGCCGGGGCCACACAGCAGGCCTGTTCCCTGGCCCAGGATGACTGTGTTGGGTGGCTCATTGAGGCACATGCTTTCAAGCACTTTGGTTGTCTGTGTTTTGTGTTCTGGTGTAAAGTCCAGTGGAAAAGACAGCCACAGGAAGACTGCTGAATGTGACACACAAACACATGTACTGCCTTCCCTCTCCTCCTCCTCCCTACTTTCTTCCCTCCCCACTCCTTCCTCACCAATGATTTGGAGGCAGTGGAGCCAAAAGTGTGATTTTTTTTACAGGGCAGAAATATCTCAGAGAGTGGAAGGCCCCTCAGCACTTAGTGTTGTGCCCTCCTTTTAAAAGTGTGGAAATGGAGTCCCCAAGGGATGAAGTGGTTCAGTTAGAACAGGACTGAGCTGAGGCGAGGAAGGTGCCACTAACCCTGCCTACCCACTCGTCAGGCAAATGCCCACCCAGCACCACCATGCACTGGCCCATCCTTCACTGTGATGTCACTTTACGTTCATGGCGCAGTTGCCGATTTGCTAATGTGGCTGTTTCTTCATGAAAAGCAGAAAATGTGGTCAGGCATTGTGGTACATGCTTGTAATCCCAGCACTCTTGGAGGCTGAGGCGAGGGTCAAAAATCCAGCCAGGGCAATTTAGGGATTTAGCAAGATCCTATCTCTGACTAAAAACATGCTAGGGATGTAGCTCAGTGTGAAGGTTCTGAGTTTAATTTTCAATACCACAAAAAAAAAAAAGGCAGAAAATATTGCAAGAAGAGAGGTTACAGGTGCAGAACTGCTGAGCTTCTGAATGTCAGAGTCTGGATACCAGTGGAGCCAATTCTGCCAGGATTCGGTTCTTCTGTAACAAGCTGGTGGGGAGCATTACCTGTGGGGGCAGCAAGAGGAAAGATGGCTAGGCGTGTGGCAGGGAGGACCCCAGGGTTTAGCGATGTCTCCCACAGCTGACATGGATGGCGGTACACAAGCTGTGTTCACAGATAGACTGCACATGCACATGAAGGAGCTGAGGCCCAAGAGGCCACAAGTTCCCTCCTCACACCCTGGTTGTGGGCCAGCTGTCTTACCCCTTCACCAGGGTGTGTGTGGCTCCCTGCCATCCTGACCCACACAAGGCATGTGGTCTCTAGAGATAACAGGTGGATGAAAGAGGCTGTCCTGTTTGGGTACATTGTGGGCAGGCAAGGGACACAGGGCATGGGAGTAGCAGGTGTGATAGTGTGCAACTACCAGGGACCCCCAGCCTGCCACACACTCAGTCACCATACCAGCCTCTCCTGGAGGCTCACCCCGGCAGCCAAGGCTCACTGCAGGCTGCAGCCCCAGGGTGCCCTGTGACACTCGTGTCACTCCCTCCTGCAGCCCCTCAGGCCCTCCCCTCTCATCTCTTGCTGACTTGGGCTGGTGTCTTGGTGACAGGACATCCTGACCCTGGTTATCATATCCACTCAGGTAGCTAAAGTGCCATCTGTGTTGATTCACAGGGCAGACACGGACATAGGCTATGCGGGCCCCGGCCCCATCTGCCTGGGGCTAGCAGCTGGCACTGTGCTATGCCAAGCACTACTGTGCCATTAGCCCTCCAGTCCCTGCCAAAGCTTTGCCAAACATGATCTCTGAGGGAACTCGGATCACCATGCCCCTCGCCAGAGCTGCTCCAGGCATCCTGCCTGGATCTAGGTTTCCTGGGCAGCAGGCCTGAGTACTGAGCTTTGAGGCTCAGGAAATAGCTGAGGATGCAGAGGGACAGGGTGGGGTGTTAGGGTACTTCTTTCGTGATGTCCCTGGGTGGGCATGTGCCCTCTTCCCAGGAAAGGCAGAAACCAACCCTCTCAGAGGGCCAGGGCCCAGGGATCACAACCAGGGAAGACCAGCTGCCTCATTAGTTTCTACTGCAGCCTTGAGCTCATCCAACAGAGTTGTCTCAGGTGTGATCCTGGAACCACAGGCAGCCTTGGTTGGGACCACCTGCAGCAGTGAGAAGAGTGAGGCTGGTCAGCCAGTGCCCAGAGACCCAATTCCCACCACACTCCCTCTTCTGCAGGGCTGAGGTGCCACCCCCGACCCTCTCAGGGCTGGAGAGTTCACCTTCACTGGGGCCCGAATTCCTGGTGAGGGTGCCTTGCACTTGGAGCCACATGGCTGTGCCTGCAGGAGCTCATGGGGAAGTTGGGTGAGGCACTGCCTTGCTCAGTCTCTGGGATCCAGGGACCTGAGCCCACAGCTAGCCACTCTCGCTGGGGACAACAGCTCCACTCCCTAAGTGCCCTGCCCCTCTCTGCATACGGTCTCACAGTCACCCCACTCACCCTGCAGCCCAGCTCTAGGAACAAGAATCCAGGCCCAACTCTGGGGGAACTGTGTTCCAGAACCCCCTTACCCTGCAAAGGATGGAGAATTTCACAGCACCCCACCAGCCTCTTTGCTCCTAAGGTTTGGCCTAATCTGACCACACGTACCCTATTTTCACTGTTTGCGTTAACCTAAGAAATGAAGCCCACGGGCTGCTCCCAGAGGAAGCCGACCCTGGTCCCTTGCCATCTCTCACACCCTGTAACCCCATGAGAGTCGAAGTCAGGAAGCTCCCTAGAGGTTGCTGCAGGGCGGGACTAGGGTGAGGCTGGGGACAGCCTCTCTAGACCCCACAGGAGCTAGTATGAATCTGCAAGCCTCCTAGGACCCCCACTGGCCCCACTGTGGACTTCAGCTTCCCCTGCAGCCTCCCTCCCGCCAGTCTGGTGGGGGCGCATGGCTGGTTCAGGCCTAGCTGCTGACGGCCTCTACTTGGTTCCACCAGGCCAAGTCCTTGCGTCCTGCTGCGTCTGCCATGTGTCCGCATGGCCCCTCTCTATCTGTGCAAAGTTCTGTTACTTCGTTTTTAATTTGGTGTGACTTGTACTCAATGACAATAACCTTCTTAGCTCTCATGTCCCTCCTACCCCCAGCAGTTGACCAAGCTCCACCAGTTGGCCATGCAGCAAACCCCCTTTCCTCCCCTCGGACAGACCAACCCCGCTTTCCCCGGTACGTACCCAGCTGCCCTTTTCTGACCTCCTTCTCTTCTCACCTGGGGACTTTTCTCTGCGCTGTCCTTGCACAATGCAGTGAGCGGTGCAGTTGTCGCAGGGCTGCTAGTGGCCGTGGCCGGGCGGGGGTCAGTCTCTCCCACTGTGGGCTGGTTCATGTCACCTGGCCTTGTGTATCCTGCCTGTGAAGTGACATCTGCCCTTCGAGGGTCCCTGCTCATGTGGCAGCACTCTCTGCTGCCCGCAAACAGCCCCAGTGGCCCTTCCCATGAAGGCTTCTGTGTGGCCAGCCCAGGAGCAGGCACCTCAATGGCAGAAAATGCAGTGACAGGAGCCAACCCCCGCCCAGGCCCACGTGAGGCAGCAGAGTGGCAGGTCCCTCTCACAGAGGCAGAGCTGTCCAGCTGTGGCTGGTGAGGACACTGGGCACGCAGTCAGCTGCACTGTGCCAGTCATATTTTGAGCTTCCCTAGTTGAAGGGACCTTGCTTATCTCCTTGAGGGCAAAACATTAAACCTCTCTCTTCTTTGCTCTCCAGGAGAAAAGCTGCCTTTACACTCCTCCGAAGAAGCTCAAAATCTGATGGGCCAGTCGTCAGGTAAAGCAGACCCATGGGTGGGAGAGCAGCCAGGGAGGCCAGCGCAGCAGGGCGCTGGTGCTTGGGGACAGCTCCCCGGAGCAAGCCACAGTGGGCACATCTGCTGGCTGGGGGCCGTAGCGTGCTCAGCGCTTGGCCGCCATCCCCACAGGTGTCCTAGTCAGGGAGGACAGTCCGTGCACTCCTTTGTTCTCAGTGCCTCAGTGTGTGGGGCGCATAGTGAAGCAGTGGCCAATGTGTGCTTCTAAAAGCGTGTTTCCTTGGCGTCTTGATTATACTAATCTATCGTACCTCCCCGTGGCAATAAGATTCTTGCTCCCAGCACACTGCAAGTGGTGCACAGACCAGCAAACTCAGAGACTAAGGGCTCAAAGAATAGTTGTTCAGGAGTGGAGAGGGTTCCCTGCATTCTTGTCAGGGAAATGCCTGGGCTCCCCACCCCAGGTGTGCTTTTGGCTGCCAGTGTCACCCTGTGATGACCTTCCTTCACCAAGGCCCCAGAAAGCGGCAGGGTGCACCTGCCTGACCACAGGTGCAGGTGAAGAGGGTGTGGCCTCTGTGAGAAGATGTAGCCTGAGGGGTGTGGCCTCAGTGACTGGTCTGTGCTGGGTATGAACTGGGGAGGGTAGGCCTCTGCCAGGGGTGCAGCCTGGGCCTGGCTTGAGGAGGGTGTGGTCTTGAGGGCGTGGCCTGGGGCAGCTGCAAGTCTCACTCTGCAGGTTCTGAGGGACTGGGCTTCTTGCTAGAGCTGGGATACACTAGCATGAGAAAGCACTGGCTCTGGGGCTGTATTGCCCCAAGATAAATGAGCACCACTTTAAACAGCTGTGTCCTAAACTGCCCTTCAATTTTAGCGCTCCTTAACAAGGGTCTATCACTTTCCCCCGTCAGCTCACCAGGTCCCACATGTGTGACAGCTGCTCCATGCTCATGCTGACCTGACCTGGGGCTCCTGTCCAGAGTTCAGACAGGACTAAGAAATCTTCCACGTGATGTGTTAGATGTCACCGTTTATGAAGTGTGTGTAAACAACCAAATATTGTATTGAAAAGATTGTTAGTGAAACAAGAGAAAGAACAGAAGCGCCAGTTTAGACATGTAAAAGAAAAACGGAACTGGGGATGAGTTGGTTCACTCTGCACCCACCACCTGGCTCCATCGCCTGCCCATGGGGTCACTGCAGCAGGGAGAGGGCTACAGATTCTCAGGGGCCAGGGAGAGAGGAGTGAGGCTGGCACACAACTGAAGAGCGAAGTGCACCCTGAGGAGGCAGGCACTTGCTGAGGTTGTTTTGGGGGTCTGCCCAAGACTGTGTAGAGAAGGAACTGAGTGCAGGGGTGGAGGGGCCCCAGCAGGAGTCCTGGGGAGGCCCGTTTCTGGGATACCCTGAAGGGCACAGCTGCAGGCTGGTGGTTGGAAAGGATGAGCCTAGGTCTGGTCAACCCCAGTGCCTGGGGCCTCTCGAGGTCTAGGAGAGACAAGAGCAGGGCTCAACTTTAGACTTAGGTCTGAGCCATCTCTCCAGGAAATGCCCTAAAGGGATCGCCATGGCGGCTTGCAGCTCGGGCCCTCTGTGCTGTTGTCCTTGTTTTCAGGGATGGGAGCGAGCTTGCACATGAACTCTGAGAAGCTGGTACAATTTGATCTATGCAAGGATGACAGCCTGGGCTTGGTGATAACCCAGACCCTGTCCTCATCCTTCAGCATAGGGAAGCAATCTGCACAGAAATGGGGCCTCCCATCGGCCTAGCAGCTCCTCTCTGGCTGAGCAGGTGATCAGGTCTCCCTGCTCCAGGGTATGGGGCCCGCATGGGCCTGGCTGCCCCATTTGTCCTGCTGCTTTTGGACAGCTCATCAGCAGCACCACTCTGGTGCCAGCCACCTGCAGCAGGGCCACAGGAGCAGGGCGCAGAGCCAGCAAGGTTTCCCGTGAAGTGAAGGGGAAGGACACTTGGTTTCAGTGTGACGGTGCCACAGAGACCCAAAACGTGGTGGACACCTTCCTTGTGCCCAGGGACAGGGTCTACAAACAGGAGCACAGGCACGATGTGCTGGAGCGAGGAGCGAAATGTCACTGTGCTGGGCCCATTTCCTTTCGACAGAAGCTGGTGCTCAGGAGGCTGGGCCGTCATGGGGCTGAGCGCTCAGAGGCCCCACCTCGCCCAGCCTCGGTGCAACGGTGAGTAGACTTGTCACCAACCTAACCCTGTCCCCTTGGTGTGCCAGGTCTGGACGCCAGCCCCCCGGCCAGCACCCACGAACTCACCATTCCCAACGATGTGAGTATACCCTGCACCACCTGTCCTGCTCCTGTCTTCCTGCCCAAAGGCAGGCACAGGCAGCTGCCACCCACTGACCACTTAGTGAGGCCTGGCAGCACAACCTCTGTTTGATTTCTTTCCTCTTTTTTTCCATTTTACACTGGTCTAATGCTTATAAAATGTGTGATTTCCTACCCTAAGATACCAAACAAGAAAGCAGCACTGGTGACCTCAGGGTTCATCATAGGCTGGGCTGGAAAGGCACTGCTCTAGCTCGAGGTCCAACCATGAAGGGCAGGATGACCCAGGAGTGCCCTGAGTAGACTCTCCTCACTGCTGCCCCACGAGGCTGCCTCTCCTGTGGTTTAGGACTGTTGTTGGCCCAGCAGACTGGAAGTGGGCTGGGAGCCACAGGTTTGTCTAGATCCTGTGTCCAGTGCAGGGGAGTCAACTCATCCTGAGGCTCTGGCCTTCCCTTAATCTCCCTGGACTGAGGAGGGAGGACCCTTCTCTGAATCCTTGGGTTATCTCCAAGCTGAGAGACCAGGAAGGAGAGGGCCCCATGTGGGCCATGCAATGGCTGCCCTCCTCCAGTACATGAGTGCCCTGGAGCTGGACTGTTAGGAGCCTTCTCTGCTCTGCCCCTCGGCTCAGCTGGGCAGGAAGCCTGGATCCTGCCCCTTCCATAGGAGAGCCGCTGCAGGCAGTGTGGACGTGGGAACTCTAAGGCTCCCTTCCTGAGTGTGGATGGTAGACCATAGGGCTGGGGGGCAGGAGCCGGGAGAGCAGTGAGCAGTGGAGGGACCACAAACTCTGGCCAGTGCTGCTGCCCTCAGGAACACCTTCCTCACTGGGCCCTTGGTGGGCTGAGGCATGGCCTCTGCACAGGTGGCAGAGCTGCTCCACGTTTCCTGTCCCTGCTGCCTTATAGGCACAGTCCCTGTCTATGTAGCCTGCACGACACCCACTCCAACAAAGCATCTTCGCTGACCAGCCTTCAGCTCCCAAGAATGTTTTTGAGCTTAGGCTGAGAGACAGGATCACCTGCCCCTGCATCCTTGGAGGACGGAGATTTCAGCTCTGTACCCTTCAGGACCCAAGTGATGAATGCCATGTGTGCTCCCCAAGCAGGGCTTTTCCTTGGGCCTCTGGTTGACAGCACTGTTCCATTAGCATCTGGAAAGCTGCTCCAATCCTAGCATTCACTGTAAGGTGGAAATGGACTTAGGGAAGACACAGATCGGGCCTCTTGGAGAGCTGGAGTATGGAACCTGCTGCCTGCAGCTGTGTGCTCCGTCTCCCTCCTGGCTCTCTCTGGAAGGGCAGCCTGCTGCTCAGAAGGAAGGCAGCTGCCGTCACCCAGTGCCCTCTGTAACACACTCTTTGTCCTATGCAGAGGCCCTTCTGCCCACCCAGACCTCTCAGGGATGTCAGGCTTCAAACACCAACATCATCCACACAGCCAAGGTTCTGCAGCCACCTGCCACCTTCACGGAGACCAAGAAGAAAATTAATTGTGTACTTGTGCTCCCAACACTGTCACCATGTGTCTGTCTGTCCCCTGGTCACAGTTGGATCATTGTAATGTCTGCAGGTTACCTCAGCTCAGATGCAGAAAGGCACCTAAATGACAGGATGTGCGTGCTCATAAGTGCACAGCAGGGCCTTGGAGACACAGGCTGGGCCCTTGGTCCACTCCTGACAGCCACTGTGGGCCTCCCCACCACCCACTTCACAGCTTGCGCTCTTCTTCTTATCTCTGGTGTCCAGGCCTCTGCACTCTGCCCTGAGCACCAAGAGCTTTTCTGATGGGGTTTAGTGACACCTAGTTACTTCAGAACGTTTCTGTTGCTGTTCTTTAAATTTTTAATGAAGGGATGGATGCAAAATTGAGGGCACAGCGAGCTTGGGGCTGCATACAGCAGGTTCTATAGGTCCAGGGGAAGCCAGGTGGGAGGGTGCCTGGGTTGCCACTGGCCATGGGCCATCGGTGCTGGGATGGGCCTACTCTGACAGGTGGAACAGCAGGCAGAACTGCCCTCCACCCACACCCTAGGAGGGGAGGGGAGAGTACTGTCAGGAAACAGGACAGCAGGGCCTTGGTGCCCCCTCAGCCTGCTGGGGAAAAACAACAGGCAAGCATTGCGCATTCTGGGAGGTCAGGAGGTGCCACCCACACCCTAGTGGGATGCTGCCAGGACAGAGCAGAAGGAGTGGCTGAGAATGGGAGGAGGGGCACGAGGCTTCGGCCTGGGTGGTGTCCTCCCCTGTACATGGGAGTCTGCAAGGACTCTCGGTCACACCTTTTCCAGTTCTCACGCCTGGCCCTGGTGAGTGATGAGTCCCAACTATCTTTGTGCCAGTGCCAGGGGACACAGCCAGACTGGCTAGTGAGGCCAAGCAGGTTAGGAAGCCCCGGCCCCTGGCCTCAGGGGCCAGGCACACTCAGAACAAGGGACTCAGGTGTGAGCAGGAAAAGAGGTAAGGGGAGCCCAGAGGGGTAAGCTCTCAGTGGGGCCAGGTGTGGGTAGGGCCTGGCGACGGTGGGTGGGGCTTGAGCACTGGGTGAAACCCAGAGGTGGAAGCAGGAGGCCAGAGAGCTGAAGAGCTCTGGGTTCTCAGAAACAGGTTTCCCTCTGTGCTCACAAGGATCTGCTTACCATGGTTCAGTGAGTGTTGGCCCTAACGTAGGTCCAGCGCAGAATGCCTGAAAAGTGAGCGAGTGGACACCCTGAAGGTTTCCTCCAGAACATGAGCCAGTTCATGCAGCACCTGGTCCCACTCAGGTGCCCTGTTGCTGTCACAGGCTTTGAGTTCTCTGCCCTGCACCTTCTTGCAGCCCACCTGGCCCTTCTGCATGACATTTCACTGCACCATGCACAGGAGCACAAGCATGTTGCTGACCTTCAACCTCAGGACAGCCCTGACTGTGCCCACAGGAACAAGAGCACCTAAGCTTCCAGGACTGGCATGTGCCCACTGCTGCAGCTCTTGGCCATTTCCTGTCTGGTCACTTCCTTTTCCTGTCCTCACTCCAGCAGTGCCCATATGTGGCTGTGAAGAGTCTGTCCACCCATGGTGAAAGTCAAGGGATGGTATCAGGCCCCTCTGCAGAGTCTTTCTGGGATCCAAGTTGTCCCCACCAAAACAGCAGGGTGGGTTGGGAGGAGCCTACATAGCTGTAGCTGCTGCCGGAGGGAGGCCTTGACCTCCAGGTTGCTGTCCCTGTGCCCAAGTAGCCCTGCCCTAACCCAGGCTACTTCAGATGGCCCTGCTTTTGACAACCTCCTTGGCCATAGACCACTGCATCAGTGCTTCAGAGGTCACAGAGTGGAAGGGACGGGAACGCCTGTTATGCTGTCAGAATTTCATTTGAGCTCTTGAAAGACAGGTTCTCTGGCGGTGTGCTTCACATGCTCTTTCAGGCAGTGCATGTGATGCTTTCTCTTGGGGCAGAGCTGTTCCCATCCTGAGGAGCAATCAAGAAGGTGCCAGCCTGGCCTGGCCACCGTCAGGTCCCAACTCAGTATTTGTCCTGGCATCTCTGGTCACTCCTGGCAGGACTGAAGGATTGAGGCCATGGGGCTGCCATCTCGTGGACTTTTCGTGGGAGGGCTCTAAGCAGTGGGCCCGGCCTGGCAGCACCCCTTTCTCCCAGGAGCACTGAGCTCGAGGACGACGGTAGAGACCAAGGCCAGTACCCTGTCCTCCTGGGCAACCCAGGGGCTCTTATAGGTGTCCTACAGGGCTATCTCAGGTTCTCCTCCAAGAAATCCTCCCCCCATCCTTTCTCTAGCTAATAGGCTGTATAATTGGACGTCAAGGGACCAAAATCAATGAAATTCGTCAGATGTCTGGGGCTCAGATCAAAATCGCCAATGCCACTGAAGGGTCATCAGAGCGTCAGATCACCATCACAGGGACCCCGGCCAACATCAGCCTCGCCCAGTATCTCATCAATGCCAGGTGAGTGACTCCGGTTGGGGGTCTTCTGGGGGCCCCATATCCTGGCCTAGACAGAATGAAGGCAGGTGGGAACCTGGCCACTCTCACCTTTCTGGCTGGACATGGGGACAGCCATGACAGGGATGGCCCCCCTAATGGACATGGCCAGCCTGCTCACCTGTCACCTGTGAGGAGCTAGGACGCTAGAGGAAGGGACATCTAGGGTGGCCAGGAGGAGGCCCCTGCAGCCCGCCCCTTGACCACATGGATGGGTCTGGGGGCACTGGAGACTTGGCCTTTGCTCTTTGGTCCTCCCTCTTCCCACTCACACAGGACAATGTAGGTTGGGGACAGGACAGGGCTGGCCCTGTTCCTTCCATGTCCTCACCCAGAGCCAAGATGAGCCCACTATGACCCACACGCAACACACAGAGCCAAGATGCACACAGGCATCACAAGGACACGTGCTCCCCAGCCAAACTTCCGGTGGGCAGATGCAGCCCCATGGGCCACACAGCTCCCTGTCCTGGTGCTGAGCTCCAGGCCAGCGAGGGGTGACAGCGCATAGGAAAGACAAGAACACCCCGCCCTGACTTCCCCCTTCCATCTCCTGCCCCCACCCACTGACACCCACAGGGCTGGTCTGGCACCTTCTGTCCACCTGGTCGGATAGGGAGCTTCAGCCTGGCGGGTTCCAGATTTCCTGCGCCTGGCACACACCTGCCTGCCCATGGGTGGCAGCACTGCTGGAACCTGCTCCGGTGGTGCAGGACACTGACCCCTCTCACACTTACGGTCCTCCCTGTGACAAACATGAAGCCCTTCTTGGTTAGGGGAGGGAGGCCCGGGAGGCTGACAGCACCTGTCAGAGGCAGCATAACATGGTGACAGGCAGCAGGGGAAAAAGGCCTCTCACAGGCTGCGCTGTCCTCCAGCACACCCATGGCTCCTGTGGGGACCCGAGGACACACCGAGGCTGTGAGGGTGCCACCCTGCCTGCCTCTCTGCTGACTGCCTCACGGGGCCTCCTGTGTGCCTGTGTCTGTTCCAGGCTGACGTCCGAGGTCACCGGGATGGGTGCGCTCTAATCCCGCCCAGGACCCTCCATCCTGCACATCTGATGCTCACGCCTGCAGCCTCACCGGCCACCTGCCCCTCCTCACAAACATGAATAGAGCATTTTCTTTACTAGCAGAGCCCACATGTGCTGTGGACACGGCACAGACCTCCATGCCCATGCCTCGAGTTAGTTGTGCCCATCCCCTGCGTCCGCATGCTGTGCTGGTTACTTTAATTAATGCTTCATGGTATTCCTGTGGGTGGCGTCTTAGAAACCTATTCCTCAGCGTCAGTGTGACTGTCTGTTTTAAGAGCTGGCTGCTTTAGCAGCACTTCCTGGGGTCTGCTCTCCCTCACACTTGGACATCCTCCTCTCCCGTATCATGCTGGCTCAGTTTCCCCTGAAAGCCCTGCTGTCTGGGTTCACATTTCCACCCCGGGTCATGTACTAGAGTCAGGGTGTCTTTCCTGCACCTGCAGGGAGTACTTGGGAGAGGAAGGGCTTGGGGAGTGACCTGAGAAGCAGGGTGGGGGCAAGGGTTGCTGGTCTACTTCCCGAGGTGTCTCATGGCAGCATCTAGGAAGCCCTTGGCACTCATTAATAAATGGAGTTAATAAATGTCATGTGCCCCTTTGCCTCTGGCTCTTCTCTGCCCTTCACACCTGTGGCCACCAAGAGGCTGCACCTGTGACCAGCCTGTGTTCTTAAGCCTGGGTTCTTTCTCCTAGCCACAAATTAAGGTTACTACTTTCCTAAACTCTTTTCTGTTTCATTTGCACAGCCACTTAGAAAAACAAAAATTGGATGAGTCAGCACCCCAAAATTTGCAACTAAACTAGTGTTTTGTATCACATGCCTCCACTGTGTGACCCCAGAACTGGAGAGCACACCCGAGCGTGGCAGGGGTGCCTGGTGTAGCGTGTGTGGGACAGGCAGCCAGCCTGGTGGGAGGCCCATGTGCAGCGCCCCCCAGCCCCCGCAGACCCTGCTCCACCTGCTCCAACTTGGGGTGAACTCAGCATTCCAGGCACAGCCACACCACTCTGAACACTGGGCAGGGCTGTGGACAAGCCCCTCTGACCTGAGCAGACAAACAGTTCCAAGTTTGTCTGAGATGGAGGTCAGCAATGACTTCACAGATACTGGATCTGTGACAGGACAGTCCCCTTGCCTGACCCAGAACACACAGGCTACTAAAGACATACTGCAAAGTTAGGCACAGAAGCATTTTGACAGGAGTAGGTTTCATCCTAAAGTGATTAGGAAGAGGTTTTGTTGAATTGGTTAAAAGATGTGTTACTCTGCCCAAAATAAAAGCAACCTCACAGAGCATGTGTTCACCTACACAAAAACAGCAGCAGTGCCACCTGGTCCCCAGAGTTCCCCAGGGATGCCAACTTGAGCAGGTGGTGTTTTGGGGGTTTTTGTTTTGTTCTGTTTTTGTTTTTGGTTGGTTGGTTTGGTTTGGCAGTAAGACAGTTGTTTTCTGCCATACTGAGGATTGAGCCAGAGTATCACCCATGCTAAGCAAGCACTCCTCCCCTGAGCTACATCTCTAGCCCTTTTTACTTTATTTTTGAGACAGTGTTTTGCCAGATAGTCCAGGCTGGTCTTGAACTTGCAGTTCTCCTGTCTCAACTTCCTGAGCTGCTGGGATTACAGGCATAGGCTACCAAGCCTAGCTGTTTTTCTTTGAACTGATCTTGGAATTCAGAATTTTTTTATGACAGCTGCTTATAATATTCTTGTGGGTTTAAAAATTTGTCAGTCTATGGTCTATTTTCTGTCTCTTTATTTGAATTTTCCTTTTTTGTGCTCAGTGTGTCCGAATCGGTGTATATTATTAATCTTTTCGAAATATCACCTCTGGGTTTTGCTACTGTTTGTTGAGTTTTTGTTTTTGTTTGAATTTTATGTTTGTTTGTTTGTTTGTTTGTTTTGAGACATGATCTTGCTATGTAGTTCAGGCTGGCTTGGAACTCCTGTCGATCCTCCTGCTCAGCTCCCCAAGTGCTGGGATTACAGGAGTGCACCACCATGCCCAGCTTAGTTTTTGCTATTAATAGTATGTATTGTTCTCTGTTTCATTGATTTTTGCCCATATCTTTGTTATTTCTCTTTTTGACTAATTTATATTTATTTTTTCCTTTATTCTTTCTTGAATTACTTGACTTGTGTGATTAGTTCTGTTTTTGGCTAACTTATCTCTTGAGAAATGGATTTAAGACTATATATTTCTTTTTTTCTTTCTTTTTTCTGGCACCGGGGATCAAACTTAACCTCGCGCTTGCCAGGCAGGTGCTTACGCCACTGAGCTAAAACCCTGGCCCTTGTCCTTTTGAGAGAGAGTCTGGCTATGCCATTCAGGCTGGCCATGAGCTCACTTTGTAGCCCAGGCTGGTCTCGAACTTGCAATAATCCTCCTGTCTCAGCCTCCGGAGTGCTAGGATTACAGTGTGAACCACCAAGCTTGGCTCTTAAGACTATGTATTTCTAGGTACTATTTTAGCTGTGACTCTGGAATTTTGACCAATTATATTATCACGCAGTTCTATATTTTCATTCCCCTAAATTGTCTACTTACCTGAAGGTTCTTAGTAAGATGCTATTAAATATCGACACAGGTGAGGTTCTCCTGTTAATTCCTGAGCCTCTTGCATCATGGTGAGCATTTGTAGTCTTACTGACCCTTTGAGGTATATGGGACGTCTCTTGTGACCACTTTGATGGTGGTGTATTCGCCAGTTTTCCCATCTCTAGCACTCAACATCCAACACTTGCAACTTAAAGGAGGGGAGGTTTAATTTGGCTCAGGGTTTCAGGAGATTCAGTTCATGGTTGGCTGCTCCAGGACAGAAATATCACAGCAGAAGAGTGTGGTGGAGAGAAGCTACTTAGCTGTTGGCAGCCAGGAAGCAGAGCAGGGAAGCAGTGCTAGAGAGGAAAGGGCAAAGGACCAGATATAATCCACATGGTCATGCCTCCATGACCATCCAGACACACTGAGGTGTGCTTTACCAATCTCCAGGTGGCTCCCAAGCCAAGCTTCATGGTCTCAGTGGGTTTTTCGTAAATGTCCATGTCTGCTGGGTTGGATGGACACTGTGCTCACCCCAGGAAGGAGGGGGCTGCAGGGCCACACCCATCCGTGCAGCTCAGGCTGCTCTGAAGACAGCTGGAAAGAGTAGGACCGGAATGAGCTTAAAGGTCTACCCTGGTTGACATGGGGACCCCTGCCAGGCCTGGAGGAGGGAATACAGGCTTTCTGGGCAACTTGCTCAGACTTGGGGTGTGGGGCCTGAAAGCTGCCAGCTCTCAAACATCCATGTGGGGTGGGAGTGCTCTTAATCACAGGTGTGTCCAACTGGGCACAGCTGCTGAGCTGGGTCCAGGCTGGCGACAGTCACTGTTCTTTGTCCCCGTGGTGTACCCAGCCACCTCAGCCTGGGTCTTCTGCCTCAGACTCAACCCAGCAGATGCTCAGGCGTGCACCCCAGCCCCAGGTGCTTCCAGGTATCTGCCTGACATTTGTGTCTCATTCTCTCATTTTCATTTTTCTCTTTTACAGCTTATGTGTGGTTTTGGTAGTATCTGTTATAACCAGATCTTGAATTTCATTGAGGTTATGTCTTTTAATTGGATAATTTAACATATTTATTGTAATTGTTATAATATTAAATTTATTCACACTATTTCGTATTTCATTTACATTTCCTCTTTCTATTTTCATTGAATAGCTTTCACGTATACTGGCTAAATCTCTTATATTTTAAATATAATGCCTACTATTCTTGAAAGTCCTGGGGACCACTGCCTTCCATGGCCTGGTGGCTTCCTCCACCTTTGGAGTTCTGGAAAATGTATTTCTGTCACTTTGTGAGCTATCCCCTCTGTTCCCATCTTTCTTTTCCATCTTTAGAAATGGTTTCCTGGGGGTTGATCTGTTGTCTTCTGCTGGGCAGCCCTCTCAGTGGTCACTTTCTTCTCTCTGTTCCCTGCTGACCTCCTGCACCTGACCCTTGGATGTCCTTACCATCTCCCACCACCCCTCCCTGCTCTGTGGCCCTCTGGCCACTCTTCACCTCTTGCCTTCAATGCTGTAAATTATGGCAGCTTATTTTCATGGCTCCTCGCTCCTGCTTTGTATTGTTAAAATTTCCTGAAGTTTCTTAGGTAGCTTCTTTCTCCTGAGCCAGCAGCCTTGGGGCTCCCCCAAAAGCAAAGCCCTCAAGGTCATCCTGCCTAGCCCACATGCCAAGTCAGAGGGACGCTGAGGAAAGCAGGCTCCACCAGAGCCCACGTGCAGGTGTTGCTCTCAGGGCCAAACTAGAGTGCTCCTCAGATGCAAGGGGCAGGAGGAAGGGACCACAGGTTCTCAAGGCAGCCTGATGGTTCATCAGGGTGAGATGCCTGGGAAAGAGGAGATCTTCAATCAATTCTGTTTCTTCTGTGGAAACTGCCATCTGGAAATCCCTCATCTGTGGATCAATTTGGGCTATTTATGTTTGTGTCCATCCACTTTCTGCCCCATGATAGATACCTGAGACCATAAACTTGGAAGGAGTAAAGGTTTGCCCTAGCTCACAAACTCAGAGCTTCATGTCCATGGCGGGCTGGCCCCTCCTGTGTGGGGCATGGCAGCACACGTGGGAAGTGAGGTGGAGCAGAGCCCTCACGATCAAGGACAGGGGCCCTCTGTCCCCTTCAAGGGCTTGCCCTGGTTTTTATTAATGCTTTTCAAACATCTTTTTCATTTAACTAGAGAATGTGATTTTTTTTTTAATTTACTGAAGTTTTGTCTCCTTAAACACTTAAAAATATTCTCCCCCTCCTTGGGTAAAGAATTCTCTGATCAGGTAATTAGTAACAGAGTTCTAATGGGTCTGATTAACATAAGCCAAGGTATTGGTCCCTGCAGGCCTGGTAATGAAGTGCCCCACACTGGGTGGTTACTATCAAGAGAAATTGATTTCTCACACATCTGCCGGACAGGAGTCAGAGATCAGGGTGCCAGGGCAGATGCGTACAAAGGGCCAGTAACATAGATGGTAAGTATTTACCAACAGGCAAGAGATTTGGGAAAGAGGACAGTTTATTCTGACCACTGAGTGCACTGTCAAGAGGGACAGTGATGAGTTTCTGAGAGGACTTGTGCCTGATGGTGGAGACTGGTGTCATTATAAGGGGTAAACCTGGGCAGCAGATTGTGGACAGCTGATCTAAGTGTCTTGGGAATCTTCTCCCAGGACACCTGGTTTCTGTTGGTCCTTTGGGAACCCTAATAGTTTTAATGTTGTGCACTAAAGTTGTAAACTGTAAAGGTCTCACTCAGCTTCTGTAGGGGCCCTCATACTTTGGGGGAAACATGTAGCATTAGCTGGGGGTGGGTAGGCGGGAAGGATGGTTTTTGTGGTTATGCTGTTTCAGTCCTCACTTGTGCAGTCCCTGATACGTGCTGGGTAGAAGTATGTTGTCAAAGGAGTTTGGGTGCTAAGAATTTTAACCCTTTTGTCAGAAGGGTCCTGGCACAGTCAGGATGCCTCCTTCTTGCTGTGTCTCCACACAGTGGTGGGGTGAGGGCTCTGGGCCCCTGTTATAAGGACACCAATCCATTCAGAAAGGCTTCACCCTCACAACTGAGTTTCTACAAAGGCCACACCCCTCGGCACCACCAAGGGGCTGAGGATTCCAGCGTAAGAACTCTAGAGAGACACA
>RJWT010023009.1:0-16969 GCA_004365215.1 Cuniculus paca | reverse complement strand
ACTTCTCTACGAGCCAAGAAGCTCTTATATACCCATGGAATCTCAGTCAGAGCTGGGATTAATGATGACATCCCTTTATCCATAGGCGTGAAAGCTCAGGATGGACAGACGTTTGAACATCCCCGACTGGGAATCCTGCCCTTAACAAATACACTAGATGCAGATACATGGTTTCTTGGCTGCCTCTACTCACACCCATCTGTCAGGATGGCAGTGTGCCTGCTCACATGTTGGTCAAACTGTCACTAGGGCATAGGTGCCAAGCAATGATAGCTTTAAATGGGCAGCTTGCATAGCACTGTAAGAGCTTGCTCTTCTGTAGGAAAAAAATTCTCTGTGATAATACTGAAGGGCTGCAATCACGAATGAAATACTCTTGATTGATCTCAACATTTAAGTACAAAAAAGATCTTGACTAATAGAAAAGAATCAACTAGGGAAGCTAAATCACAAGTGAACAGTCACAATAAAGCACTTCGCACCTCCAGTCTTTCATTAATACATGTCACTGTGACCTCTTAGGTAGTAAAATCCTCTGCTCAATTCATCACCACTGATTTTTTAAAAATAGGATGCTGCTTTTTCCACTCTCTAAATGAAACAGTAAAAATGAATTGATTTCTAGTAGTTCATCTGATATTATGCAAGTTCCACTAGGAGCTAGCACACAGACAACAGAGGTCAGCTGCGCGCAGTGGCATATACCTGCAATCACAGCACTTGGGTGGCTACCACATGACTTACGGAGACCTTGCCGCAAAATGAAAAATACAAAGGGCTGGGGATGTAGCTCAGTGTGAAAGCACTGGCTCCAATCCCTAGTACCCCACGCACACAAAAAGTCTAATCTGTAGCCAAGGTAATCGTTTAAACGCACAAAAGAAAGCAGAAAACAAATGAAATTCCCACAGATGAACAGGGGAAGAAAGTATATTTTGTATCAGAAAAGAAATTAAGAACTGAAATGATTAAAAAAAAAAAAAAACCAGAAACTAAGCACTTTAAGTGACAAGTTAAAAGACGAGGACTCAAGGACAGAACCACAAGACTGTTACCTGTCATCCCCCAGACCATAAGCCATAAGCTCCTACACCCAGGTTACTAGTCTACCCTTGTAAGGCCATCTGAAATGCTGGCATAACATTATCTAAATGGCTTTACCATCTGGAAGTTCTTCCCTAAGACTGAAAACCCGAGTAGTACATTCTCAGCCATTCGTTCTTACGTAGTCCTCAGCGACTCTGAACAACAGCTGGTCGTCACTGCTCTCTGAATCAGTAGTTTTTCGTGGACAAGTGTCATGCCTGCTGCCTCAGTAAGCCCCGCGGCTCCTCTTCGCCATGATAAATAAATGTGGATTCCACTAACTTTTCTTCGCTGTTTTTATTTCAGTTGTTTAACTCATGGACCTTTCCTCAGGTTCATAAAAAATGCCATCCACATCAACAGTGAGCCTGCTTCCTTTACCACACGGACAACTCACTACAGGCAGCGTCCACCTGAAGGAGCGTGGGAGTGCAGCAGAACCCTCAGCAGCCTTCGTGAAGACAGCGGCAAGTCTTAAACGCACCACCACCCTCTGCTGTACTTCAGCCAGCCAGCCCCCAAAGGCCTGCGTTCGTAAGGCTTGGTCACCAGCCTGTGGCACTACTGGAGGGGATGCGGCCTCTGGGCGGGACACAGTGGAAGGAAGTTAGGTCACTGGTGCTGGGCCCTTGAAGGGCACAGTGGGACCCCACTGCATGTAACTGCTTTGCTTCCTTGATGCCAGGGGCGGAACGGCTCCCTGGATCACACACTCCTGCCAGGAGGCAGCGCTCACAAGCCCAACAGTAACAGGGCCAAACCACCCTAAACCGAAGCCTTGGAAATGAGCCAAGACACATTTTCCTCCTTATAATGTGATTAACTCGGGTACTTCATCACAGTGACAGAAAGCTAACACAGTTTTCCAGGAAATACCACAGACTTTCCTGAAATCACATCACTTCTTTGGCTTTCTGGCCGAGGTCTGCAACACTCAGTGGTATGGCAAGGGTCAGAGTCATAGCCGGTTCTTCCTGGAAACCGATCACTGCCACACATGGCCCTGAAACAAATTCTCTTGATTATCGCATCCACCACACCATTATGTTGCTCAAGACCACGCAGCACTTTCCTAGTAGCCAATGACATGCGGTATAAACTGTCCAATCTAGCCAGCTGCTTCTATACTCATGAACTAGTTCTCCTTCCTAAAATTCTCCCTTCTCCTTCACTCGCATGTCTCCCAAAACACTTGGTTCTTACTTATTTTCCCTAGGATGCCTTTGCTTATGCTGTTTTTTAAAATGTTTACCACTTTTTTCAACCTAGCCATGCCTTCATAAATCCATATTCAAATCTACTTAGTGTTCACTCATTTCCTCCTGTCTTCATTTTGGTACTCAGTTCACAGTGTATGATCAATTGATTTTTTTTGACAAAGACTTAGGAAAAAAAAATTGATGAAGGAAGGGTGGTCTTTTCAACAGTTTTGGAAAGCAAAAGGTAAACCAAGATCTAAACCTTGTATCTTGTTCAAAAATTAACCTCAGGTGGATCAGACGGAATCCTGATCTAACGTTAGACAGCGATGTACACTCATAAATGGGACTTCTTCAAAGTTAAAACTTTTGTGCTGAGAAAAACACTGTACAACGAATGAAAGGGCAAGCCAAGAGAATTTTTTCAAGTCATATATTTGGCAAAAGACTATCCAGAACATAAAAATAAAGCTCTAAACCCAGCAATAAGAAAACTACAAAATGGGCAAAAGACTTAAACAGATTAGTCATCAAAGAAGATATGAACAGCAAATAAGCACACAAAAAGATCAGCCGTTAGAGAAAGAGCAGCCATGACAGAAAGAGTAGCTATTAGGGAAGGTCAAGTGAAAGCTACAGCTAAGTCTACACACGAAAAGTACAAGCAATACCAGGCAGGGGCACTGATCAGGGGAACTCATACAGCAACTCTCATACAGGGATGACGGGCGTGTAAAATGCTGTAGCTATCCCGGGAAAGGCTGGCACTTTCTTAATGTTAGCATACACTTTCCACACAACCCAACAGTTGCACTCTTGGACATTTACCCTAGAAAAATGAAAACATACATTCACACAAAAACCTGTACATGAAAGCTCGTAGTAGCTTTACTTACAATCACTCAAAATTAGAAATAACCCACATCCCCGTCAGCAGGTAAATGGTTAAATAGAACGTGGGAAAGCCAGATAAATGACAAGCATAAAACAATTACTGAAACTTGGAAAATGACACTGACAGTAGAGTATCAGTAATTAAACCGACCTGAATTTCAGTTTTTAGATTCTTTCCATGTGTCTGCGTGAACCTATGACATTCTATTCTATGCACACATTCACGTCACCAAAATCAGGACACAGAACTGTCAGTGGATCCCAAAGAAATTCAACCCTGTGGAGCAAAGGTCTGACCTGTGTTTCTGTCAAGCTGCCTTTCTGGCAAAGCTGTGTGAAGGGAACGGTCGGTAGCTAAGCAAAGCAGGCACGCTGCACAAACTCCTAGGCTCGCAAGAGCAGGGTGGAGTCTTCCAGGATGGCCAGTCCACCTTCAAAGTTGTTTTTGTTTGAGCTAAGGCTCTAGGGAGACAAGGAAAAGGAAACAAGCAAAAATCACTAAGTCACTCACTCATTCTTTTTAGAAGACCTAACCTTGGCTTATAATAATACTAAATACTCTGCCCAGGGGCCTCGTCTCCCATCTTTTCCCCTCTTCTCATCTCCAATTGAGCATGCTTAGGAAGGTGATGGGTCTTCCCTAGATGAACCTTTATTCATGGAGAGCACTGCCTTACACATTAACTTGTGCTCCCCTTATAAGCTGCAAGTAATAAATCTCTCTCCACTCCTTTATCTGCTGGTTGTGCTTAATGGCTCTGCATTCACCAAGAGGCAAACTCATCACGTTTGGATACAGAATCGTACAGCCTTTTGAGACTGGCTTTTTAAATTAATACAAAGCCCATAAGCTCCCCCCAAATGGCTGCATCTACCAAAAGATTATTCCTTTTTGTTGATGAGTGGTGTTCCCTCGGGGGCCACACAACAACTTACTGAACTAGTCACTACACATGTGTGCTGTTTTTGGTTTGCGGCTATTATAAAGAATCCTCCAGTTTTTATTTCTCTAGGATAAACTGCAAGGAGTACAAATGCTAGGTCATATGCTATGCACGTGTGTACCTTTAAAAAACTGCTGAACTAATTTCCAGAGTAGCAATCCCTTTGCATTTTACATTCCCATGAAAGAGTTGAGAGACTATAAACTCATCACAACTTCTCAAGTATTTCATATAAGCCTGAAAATGCAAGATTAAATCCCTTAAATACTATAACCCAAACACATTACTTCTAACAAAAAAACCTGTAATTATATATAATCTGTATGTTAAAAACTGTTGACACAGGGCTGGGGATCTAGCTCAGTGGTCTAAGCACCTGCCCAGCAAGCACAAGGTCATGAGTTCAATCCCCGGTGCCACAAAAAAAAAAAAAAAAAAAAAAAAACTGTTGACACATAGCTAAATGCAAAAAGACATACTAATGCACGAGGTTAGTTTGATCCTCAGTGCCACAAAAAAAAAAGACATACTAAAAGTTGGTTTTCTTCCAGTCTATAAAGACTAAAGGCTTAACAGTATTTTCCATCATTTAGCATTGTGAAATGGGATCACAATACCTCAGCATAGAGCATCATCAAAAATTATTTATTCACCTAGTACTTGATAAAACAATTAGAGAAAAACAAACAGTTAAAGCTGTAATCATCTTGGCATAAGATTTATAACTTCATGGATTTTTGTTGTTGTTGTTAGAATTGACAATCACATAATACAGTCTCTTTTGGGTTATTAAAACAAGGTCATTTCTATAGAGTAGAGGTATCTGTTCGTACGCAAACAGCAACTAGCCAGCCAATCCACAAAGACAAAATTAATGCACAGAAATCAGAAGGTCCCAAAAAGAATGAGATGGTACTGCCCCTCCTTCCTAGTAACTCTCCAGTTGTTACTGTTAGTCTCTTATACAACCAACTACAGTACTCTGTTGTTGATATTGAGCTGTATAAGATGAATTTCTAAGCCAGGCACAGTGGGGCACAGCTGTAACCCCAGAACTTGGGGGTATGAGGCAGACTGCCAAGTTCCAGGCCTGCCTACGATACCTAGTGAATTCAAGGTCAGTCTAACCTATAAAACGAGACCCATTTTTAAAAAAAAGAAAAGAATTACATATGTCCTTCAAATATAAATACATTCATTTTAAAAGTATAAGACAGAAAATTCTCAAATGTCAAGCTAATTACTCTACAATTATATGATTCCCATCTAGGATATCTTCTCACTTACTGTATATGGCAATTGACAGACATATTAGTATAAGAATCTGCTTAACATTCATGCTAAATACCGCCAGTGTATAAAGTGTCTTAGTTTTTTAAATTTTGGAGTCCTGGTGTCCATCCTTTGGGCCAGAGATCCAAGGAGAGCTATGAGTTACTGTAAACACCCATCAAAATCCAGTCATGCTCCACCTAATGATGCATCAGTTAGCAGCTGCCACATGCCACTTAAGAACAGACCACATAGAAGACTGCTAGACAAAGTGGTGCCGTAAGATTTTATAAGATGTTTATCACCCAGTGATGTGGCAGCAGTCAGCGGTGTACACTCTATGATGCTCACATACTGCCTAATGATGTATTTCTCGTTTCTCTGAGCATGCCTATGAATGATGCGTGACTACTATCTGAATAATAAAATGATTCACAACATGAATGCTTCCTAGTGGACAAAAATCCTGTAGCTAATAAAATTCTTCATAAATTTCCTGAAGAATATTAGTAAAAGTTTGTTGTTGTTCCTATTTACTGATGAATATTAAAAACCTAACACCTAACATGGAGGGTGCACACCTCATACCTCTCTAGACTCTCGAGAGCTTTCCTAACGCGTTGACAATGTGTCACACAGAACAAGGAGATGCAGGAGGTTGAGTGCAAAGATTTCAGGCAACACTGGGAGAAACAAAGCAAGAGTAACTGGCAAAGTGCATGAAATGACTTCGAAACAGCAACCCCACGATGCAGGTTGCTTAAATATCATTCAAGAGCCAAGGGGTCAAAGTATCAAATGGCAGGGCCCTCTTCCCTCACAAAACCTTGGTTCAAAAGGGCCAAACATATCCTAGTCTACAAAAACATCTCAGTTACACCACCTAGCTAAATGCTTCATCGGGATTCTGTAATCCTTCCAAATGTTGCATTTCTATTAAGAATCTTCTTATTTTCTACATTTCATCAATAATGCAGTTCTGCAAATGTGCCTCATACATTGATAGACTCCTTGTGTGCTGGGTGCTAGGTAACTAAAATCAAGAAGAATATTCCCTATTAATGTAAAACAAAGAAAATTTGCTTCAACAAAGCAATATGATGGCAAGAATAGACTTAGCACCCAGTACAATTCCTGGCCAACAGGCACATGATCTCTGGTGAATAAATGAGTCCATTTCTTCTCACTCTGAAAAATAATCTTGGCATGTAAAATACCCTACCAGTCTGAAAAACGTTCTCCAGTCCTATTCAGCTACCAATCCATTCTCAGAAACCATCAAGACCATTTTCACAAAAATCTCACTCACTCATACAAAGCAGCAGCATTTAATTCCCATTAGGCTCCCTGCCTGATATGTGGAGATAAGAGCATTTGCACATTTGCATAAATTCAGGAATCATCCTTCTTCATTTGAAGTAAGGTAAATCTCAAAGCTCTGCTTATTTTTCAAATCAAACATATTTTTAAAGTTTTATTTCCCAAATGAAAACCCTATTCATAGTATATCTTATTAGGGATGCCTTTATGAAAAAAGATATATAGTTGTCAAAATTAAATTTTTTTTCTTTTCTAGGCATCTGGGACATTCACTTATTTATTATTATTTCACATTAGTGCTCAAACTTCAAAAAAAAAAAAGCTGGCCTGTTTCCTTTAAGAAATTTAATTTTAGGGTCTGTCAACATTTTGAATGCATTCGTGTTATTTTTAAAATACACACTTGCATACTGGAATAAAACTTAGCATAAGCTTTCCATATAACCATTTCCTGGGCACTTGCTAACTTAGTACATGCCAGGTTCTACACTTAACACATTACTCCATTACCTCATTTGTTTAACAAATATCCTCTCATAATTTTTACAGCACTGAGCCTAACAAGAAGTCATTACACTTTAAACTGTTATTTGTACTGGATACTAGCACTGTACTAAGATGACAGTAACGCCTAAAACAAGGTTATTGTTATTAAATTCAACCTGTGTTACGGTACTAACACAGAATCTGATCAGCAATGTTGATAATGCAGAGAATAGCAACTATGGTGGCATCAAGAGAAAGTTATTCAGTGACTAGAGTACTTAAGTTACATTCCTTTTTATTGGCAAGCAGATGGACATAATCTTATCTACCTAGAAATTTAACTCCCATTACTCTGCCATTTTGAACCGCACAAACGTAAGCTGCATAAAATGACCAGGTAAAGAACCCTTACTTCCTTGTCAAATTGCTTTAACACGGTACATTAAATTCTGCCCCAAAGTATTATGCTCAATCTGTCATAAAAAGTCAGGTGTGCGGAATGAGATACAGTTCAGAGGCACAAGCACCTGCCTGGCAAGCGCGAGGTTGTGAGTTCGATTCCCAGTACCATAAAAAAAAAAAAAAAAAGGTCAGGTGTCTTCATTCTAAACTCTTAAAAATAAATGCTGCCCTATAACATCTGCTTTTTTTATTTATTTTTTGATTCTAATGAATTCGACTCAACCGATGGGGAATTACAGGAATACATATATAAGTAAACACAACTAAGTGAGGTTCTTCAACAGTTCCCTAAATGTAACCACCACCCTCCCAGTAGCAAAACTGGTATTTCCAAACTGTTCCAAGAAAGGGAGAACGGGGTGACAAATGAAGAAACTATACCAAAAAAACAGGAATGGTGACTTTGAAAGAAACAGACGTCAGTTTTTGCATCCCCTCTCCCAGGGGCTCTGGGGCAGGTTCTGCTAACGAAACCACCTAAGAAGGTTAAGGCTAGAGCCACAAGAACTTCGGCAGCGGGAAACGCGATGTGCTTGCCGCCTTTGAGCGCGGCTACATCGGGAGAGGGGTCGCCCTGCCAGCTGGTAGGGAAGATAAGAGGGGCGTCCAGAGGGACCCGAAAATCGCCGGTCGCGGCCCTGCCGCCCCGCCCCGCACCGCGCGAGCACAGAGCCGTGCTCCAGGCCCCTCCTCCGCCTCGGGTCTCCGTCCTAGCCGCCTCCGCGGGACCTCACCCCATCACTCGGGCCCGCTCTCGCCCGTCCCGGAAAGGAAGGCTCTCAACGCGCGCCCATGCTCGGTCGTCCGCGCGTGGTGCTCGGCGCTTCCCCGCCGAGCGGGGGCTCTGCGGCCTCGTCCGTCCCGCGGCCAACGGGCTGCGAGCACGGCCCGGTTCGCAGAGGCCGCAGCCCCGCAGGGACGGCACCGCCCGCCGTCCGGTAGCCCCGGGACCCGCGGCGCCCGAGCGAGGCCGGGAGGGAGTGACGCCCGCCCCGGCCCCGCACGGCCAACCGCCCCCGCGCCCCGGCTCGGCGCGCGAGCTCTGGGACCGCGCCGCCCCCGGCCGCCCTACCCCGAGCCGCAGACCCGCCGCCTTCTGCCCAGTACGAACTTCCCGCCGCTGTCGCCGACTCGCAACCCGGCGGCGCCGCCGGCCCCTCCACACCCCGCAGTATGGAGCCTCCCCATTGGCTCTGGGCGACGGAGAAGGCGGGACGAGTGGGACGCGGCGGAGCGAGGCCGCGCTTCCCGGCCGCCTCCCCAGGCATGCTGGGAGCCGCGATCCGCGCGCGCGATGCACGCTGGGAATTGGAGTCTTTCAGCGGCAGAGTAGTCCTATTTCCACCACCGCCTGGCCCCGAAGGCTTCTGGGAATTGTGGTTTACAAACCGCGGATGCCGACCTGGGTCCACACAGTGCACCCATCAATGCAGTACGAACCGAAGAGTGTTACGAGTGTTCAAGGCAAGTTGGTTCGTTAAGTGCGTTCCCAAGGACAGGTTATACAACAAAAACTGTGTTTCCGCTGGCTGCGTGCTCAGATTTGCATTTTTCTCACCCTCTAGCCCACTACCCTGAAGTGCTTTCACACTGTGGCATGGGTCAGCAGACTGACCTGGCTGCGTAGACTGAGTGGCTCTGGAAGACCCAGTCTGCAGTTCAAATCCCAGCTCTTCCACTTTACAGTTGTCAGCCTAAGGGAAGTCATTTATCCTCTATTTGTCTCAGTTCCCTGTTCCCGTCAGGATTCGGTGAGATAATTTTATACGTAATGCTTTGCACTTTTTTGGTGCTCGATAAATGTTTAGACGCAAAGTCCTGTCTTCTCAACACCTATTTCAGTGTCTACCTAGCCATCTGTGATAGTGCAGCTATAATTCTCACGCCTGTTTTCTTTGTTTCTATAACCATTTGTCTAAGTCCTCATCTCCCGTGAGACTGCGAGCTTATGGTGGACTGAGATGCTGTTCTGGGTCGAAGTCACAAAGTCGCAGGCAGAGGGAGATTTACAAGGAGGCCAAAGCCCTGGGAAGGACCTTAGCGGTGTGTTTACATAACTTTGGAGACTTTTTTTTTTTTGTCAAGGTAAGATATTTCTATATGATTTTCTTAAAGTGGATTCCCAAAGTTGTGTGTTGGTCCCCAAAAAGCTAGGAATCCTCCTCTGTGCACCGGACTCTGCGGGACTGTAGCTGATGTCTGAAACTGGCCCCTCCAGGCACATTCACCTATCCTGATTCGGCCCCAGCCTGTACTCTGCCCCAGTAGGCTGCCTCTGTGAACCACTTCAGGTCTCTCTGTTTCCTGGTTTTTATTGGGTTTGGCCAATGGGGAAGCCCACAGAGGATCAGAAGGAAAGAGAAAGGCTGGTTAGCGTAGGTGTTCCCGCCGGCTGCTTCCTGGCAACGTCACCTCCAGTTAGATAGGTCTTCTGGCTGAAAGTCCATGCTCCCTGGTCTCCCTCCAGTCTGCAGTAACAGCAGCACCTTCCTTTGTGTTTCCAGTGTAGAGGTGATAGCGCTGTGACTGCTGCCAAGCCCCGAGTTACTGCCCCCGCCCAGTCCCCACACAGTCGTAAACAGTCTCACTGCAAATAAACCGTTTCAAACGTGTCATCTGCTTTCTGTGGAGACCCTGATGGCAACACGTGCACAAGGTGAGCACTTGATGAATCTTTGTCAGCAAAGAGGTCTCAAGATTCACACATCTTTTGATGTGCAATCCCCCAGCAAGCCTCTGTGGCCAGAATCCATTGAGTGAAAGACATTCACACACACACACACACACACACACACACACACACACACACGCTAAGAAGACTTGGAAAAGATTTATCTGTTACAGTGTGACCATGGTCCCCTAACCTCACCGCAGACCTGCAGAAGAAAGGTTCCTGCTTCAACTCTGGGTTGACAATTGGCTGACCTTAAAGCACAATTAAATCAGCACCAGTGCATGGAGTGTTCCAAGGTGAGAATAGAATGTATTTGTTCTGTAATTTGTGGCTCTGGCACCCTCAGTCGGACGCCTTACTGTTAAGCGCTAGTTTCATGCAGCTATGTTCCAAGGCAGTTGCCAACACCTCCAACACCACCCACACATGCTGAGATGTCCTACCCATGCAGAGCGTGGCAGGACACCAGTCCAAGCTGCTACCACAGAGACAGCAAGTCTGAAATGCTGGAGGTGGAGATACAAGTCTGGGGTACAGAGACCCTTAGCAAATTTTTAGGAGTTGGTAACTTGGTACTCAAAGCAGGGTCATGCAGAAGGTTAACCAGGCAGGATTTGCTGCTACTGGGTTTTTGAAATTAAGAATGGGACTAGGGAGGAGAGGTTAATGAATATAATCCTGCCATAGATTCAGACATGAAAGAAACTACACATTTCAAACACATGTACTTGTGGTGAGTCAGGGGTAGGGCTGACCTCCAGGGAGTCTGGTGTAACTGATATTTAAGGAGGTCTCATTATCTGTTAGGTACTGTGAGTTTTCATACACATTATCTCCCCAACGTTTTTGTTTTTTGTTTTCTGGTTTTTTGTTTGTTTGTTTGTTTGTTTGAGACAGGGTCTCTCTATGTAGTTCAGTCTGGCCTTGAATTCACTATGTAGCCCAGGTTGGCTTCAAACTCATGGTGATCCTCCTGCCTCAGCCTCCCAAGTGCGGGGATTATAGGCATGCACCACCATGCCCAACCCATCTCCCCAATTTTTATAAGAACAAAAATATCTCAAAGAATCTAAGTGGTTCCACATCCCCTGTACCTACTTCAAAGTGTTATTTACATTACCCCTTTGTACACAACCCTCACATATGAGGGCAATTCTCAGGAAAAGATCACTTTAGCACAGTGGTAGACACTTACATAGGACGCTGCCATAACCAAATGATGGGATTCCTGGTGGAGGGGTCACTGAGGATAAGACAAAGTGACTTGTAAGAGGGTTAGGCACTGTACATAAAAAACGTTCCAGCTGCCCAGCAGAGGAAGGCCAACTAACAGTCCGTGTGAAATCTGCACTGATGTGCCACATAGGTAGGCATTTCTGGGAACCCCTGCAACCCTGGTGGCCCTAGCACAAGGTGTGGGGAGTAAACAGTCTGAGGTGCTTTGGGAAAGAGTGTGGAGGTACTGTCTCCCCCACAGCAGAAACGCAATCTGTGAAGTCCAAACAAACAAGGTGGTCATTAGACAGCGACTTGGCCGACCAGCAGGTGCTGGCTCCAGCTATGAGTCAGTTCAAGGCCTAGTCCTTGTTGTTTTCATCTGTAGAGTGGGTACGATCATCTTGGCCAACCAGCAATTTGCCTCCCCAGCCTGTTGGGAGGCAAATGAGGTAAGGCCTGAGAAGGGTTTTGATCTGTTTGGAACAAAGCCACTCTGGCGTCATTCCTAATTATAAGCAGCCCAACAGCCACTCAAGGAAGTAGCACCTCCTGGGAGGAAGGAAATGGGAAAGGAGGGAGGGGCAGAATGTGTTGTGGGGTCACCTGGCTTGTACTCCCCCAGTTTATTTACTTTTGAGCATCTACCATGTGCCAGGCACAAAGTTCTCAACATATTTATAATCTGGTAAAAGAACCAGGCATTTCACAAATTCTAGTAACTACCATTTTTGTGAGAACCTATCACCTTCCAGGAAAACCAACTCATTTGACCTCCCAAGGCAGATCATATGACCCACATGTCCCGATAAAATGGCCAAGCCCCAGAGCAATGAACCTCAAGGTTATGCTGCTCAGGGTTATGCTGCTAATAACCAGGAGAGCTGTCTGCTTTGAATCCAACCCTCCACCCATCCTGGAAAATGCCAGGTGGTCAGAGCTAACTGTAGGCACATGGACTTCTGGGCACTTCTGCAGTGTTCCAGCTAGTGCCTGCTGGCCCAGCCCATCTGTGATTTTATAGGTACTCAATCCCCTGTATTAAATCCCGTTGTGTTTAAATATACCTAGAGTGGTTTCCATGGCTTGTGCTAAACTTTGGCTAACACAGGGGAGAAGCTGGCCTAGATAAACGCAATCTCTCATCAATACTAAGATGCAAGCTTTCCATATTTTAACCTCTCTGAAACCAGGACATGTCTTCCAGTCTATCCCTACTGTACATGCCACTAGATTTATTGGTTCTTTATCAGCAACACATAAAATCATGAGGCTTTTTACACTTGATGAAGACTTAGATTTGATGAAACCCAGAATAACCTGGTGCTTGCTTCTTTAGAAATTCTCTCTGGATTATTTTACCTCCTCATCACACATCCTGTACTGTGCACTGGATCAGACTTTCCTGAACTCCCGTGGTCTCAGACATTTCCTTCTTTCTCCTGCCTCACATTTTGTCGAAAGCAAAGACAAACATCCTTAGAGAAAAGCTGACACAGGATGGTGAAATGAGGGGACTCAGGTCTTGTAAATGAGAAAGATGTGAATCTGGAATTTGCCCCCTGCTATTCAGTTGCTCTGTGACCTTGTGGAAACTGTGAGCCTTACTGAGCCCATCTCCTCATGTGTAACTGACAGTAGGTGCTGGGATTAAATGAGATAGCATATGTAAACATTTTAGCCCTCAGGAGATGCCCGGGAAAGACTGAGTCTTCCTCCTGCCCAGCCCTCCTGAACATCACGGGATCTGTTTCTCACGTCCTTCCATCTCCAGAGCTGAGCTGCAGGCAGCTGTCATTGGTGGCTAGACACAGGCTCAGGTCAAACGTACGTACATGTTCACAGCCTGCTGCCAAGTTGCGAACTGGGAACGGAAGAAGCGCTTTTCCCAAAACAAAAGCAAATCGTTGCTTTTATTTTTGCAAACATCCAACTCTTGTCATGTTTTGATTTCAGGGCTGCTCCAAGATTCTGGGACAAAAGGCACTATATATAAGCATTATTATGAGACTCAAAGGGGCTCTAAGCAAAACAAAATCCTTTTATTACAAGAGAATTGGAAAGACTTGTTGCCAAATATAGTTACTGCATGGAAAATGCTTTTTTACTTTTTCTACACAACATCACCAGCACCAGCAGTACATTGTAGCTGAGCCCATGCCCTGCAAATAATTGATCAGAAAATGTTTAAATGCTAATGACGTATCTTTGCAGTTACCATGGGCTGGGCATGGTCCTAAGCACTTCATAGCTGGTATAGTGTCTCACTGGGTCTTGCTGGCAACTCTGGTAGGTAAAGTAAATAACTGGCCCGCTTTACAAGTGAAGAAAGGGAATCTCAGAGATCTTCAGCACCTTTCTCAAAGCCACACAGTCAACAAGAAAAGGAGGCGGGATCTGAGCTCAGCTGTATGGCACCAAGGATCCTCGTCTCCCTGTGTCAAAGGGACTGCGAGACTGCACAACAAAGAAATGTAGAGGCTGCCTGATCTTCAGAAATCTGTCATCTGACCTCCAAGGTCAATGTCACATGTGGGTCACAGAGTAACTATCCTAGTGACTCAGGAGCATGAGCATGCTAAAGAACCAGGGTCCTTTGGGGACACAGATGCAGGGTTGTATTTGTTCTTGCAAATTTCTATATCTCCCTTCCACAACCCCACCAGTTTCTCAGGCCCTATGGCTTCCCCCTAGCTTGGATAAGAAGGTCACCCCAGCTGTATGCCCAGCAGAGGAACGCCACAAGAAAGGGGACAGAGATGGCAGCTCTTGGCTTTGGAATTTTAAAATACAGTTTTGGAACTCATGACAGAAGCAACAGAACACAGAGGCATTGTGAGTTTCAAAAATCTGTGCATTAGAGGACTGAAGGTCAAGGTCTTGGAAGAAAAATCTGAGCATAGCAGAAGTTTCAGAAAAACTACAGTCCAGTCCTACACAGGATATTCCCTTGGGGGTGCAAGAAGGGAGCAGGAGGAAGAAAAAGAAAGGGTGATGATGTTGAATTGTACCGGAGAAGTATCTGTCCCTTCCCAAACTGAACAGTTGTTGTGCAGTCTCGCAGTCCCTTTGACACAGGGAGACGAGGATCCTTGGTGCCATACAGCTGAGCTCAGATCCCGCCTCCTTCTTTGTGAAACAAACCACACCCAGGCCATAGCACTAGCCAGAACCCCGGTTAAAGATGCTATTTCTCAACTCCTGGGGATTGGTGATCATGCCCACCTGTCAGGGTTGATAACGAGGGTTAAACTGGGTACGATGGTGCACACCTGTGATCCCAGCACTCTTGGAGGCTGAGGCAGGAGAACTGCAAGTTTAAGCCCAACCTAGGCAATGCAGTGAGTCTCTATCTCAAAATTAAAATAAAAGAAAAAGAAAAAGAAAGACTAGGGATGTAGCTCGGTGAAAAGGCCTTGGGTTCGACCTCTAGTTCAGAAAACAAACAAACAAAAAAAAAAAACCATAAGTCAACATCCTCCAAAGGTCTCTCATGTTAGAAAAGCAATGCAGTTTTATTCCTGTCTTTTTTTGCTGATCTCCTAGGAATTCTGTCCATTTATTTAAAAATTTTGAAGTATACTTGCACCCACATCTCTCCCTCCATTCACACTTTGGGCCACACAGGAATTTGTCTCGATCCCAAGCAACAGGAGGAGGAGAAAGGATTCTTGGCCGGGCTCGCAGCCAGGTTGCTGTGCCACGCGGGTGTGAGGTGGAGGTGGACGCCAGCTGAGGGCCAGGGCCCTGCTGAGGTGAGTGGGCCGGGGGTGCAGCCTCGGCTGTGGAACTGGCTGTGGGTTTTGGTCACCGTGTCTGTTTGTTTCCGAGGGCTGCCAACAAGTCACCACAGACCCGGTGCTGTTGACTTCCTCACAGTGACGGTGGCCGGAAGCCCAAGATCTAGCAGATTTGGCTCCATCTGAGGTCTCTCTCCTGGGCTTGCAGATGGGCGACTTCTCTCGTGTTGTTACATGTCTCCCTTCTGTGTGTGTCTGTGTCTTAATCTCCTTTGTCATATAAGGACAGCAGTCATGTGGGATTTGGTCCCACCCATGTGAACTCATTTATCTTAATCAGTTCTCTAAAGACTGTGTCCCCAATATGCAGGGACTCTGTCTCTGTCGCAGTCTGAGGCAGGAGTCAAGATGAGACCTCCTGCTGTGAGATAGTCAGGTGTGTCCCACATAGGGCCCTATTGGCACCACTGCAGGGGGCTTGTTCAGTTTGGGAAGGGACAGATACTTCTCCGGTACAATTCAACATCATCACCCTTTCTTTTTCTTCCTCCTGCTCCCTTCTTGCACCCCCAAGGGAATATCCTGTGTAGGACTGGACTGTAATTTTTCTGAAACTTCTGCTATGCTCAGATTTTTCTTCCAAGACCTTGACCTTCAGTCCTCTAATGCACAGATTTTTGAAACTCACATGCACCAGAAGATTGGTCCCTAGTGGGGTGATGGTAAGAGGCAGCAGCTCCTGAGGTCACTGGGGACGTGCCCTTGGAAGGGACAAATGTACTTCTCATGAGACCCTGAGTTCAGCCTCATAAGAGTGTTGTTGTGGAGGACAGAGTCTGGTCCTTCCATCTCGGGTTTCCTGTCATGTAACTGACCCCCTCTTCCTCCCCGTGTCTCCACATTCTGACACTGCCAGGTAATCAGAATGTCACCAAGGAAGCCTTCGCCAGCACCATCCTATTTGGGTTGCCAGCCTCCAAAGCTGTGACTTAACAAAACTTCATCACTTTACCAGTAACCAAGCCTCACGTACTTTGTTGTAATAACGGAAAATGGACTAAGGCAGCTAGTCAGTGGCAGAGCGGGGTTTATACCTGAGACTGCAGCAACTGCCACATCCCCTCTGCGCTGCCTACTGAAACAGGAGCAGTGGACATTTTTCTCTCTCTCAATTTCTGCACAAACGACTTTGGTTAATAACTTGAGAGAGAATGAATAATCAGCAAGTTGATAAATCAGCCTCACTTCAAGAAAACAAGCCAATTGTTAGTTTGCCTCTTGCAGGTGTGGCTTGATTGCAGACCATTAGTGACCATTAATAAAAGAAAGCCAGGTTGCAATTCACTAGCACATGTGAATCTCTCAGGTCTGGTACCTCACCCGGGAGCTGAGCTCTGCTGATATTTTCATAAGTTAACACCTGCAGTAGAGGCATAAAGCATGATTTAACCGAGGTAACATGTATCCTTGGGGATTTAAATATAAACTAAAGAATAATTGGTGAACTTGATCATTCTTTCCCATGACCGTCATTGGTCCTCACTTAACAGAGACATTAAGCCTCAGGTGTCCTGGAAAATCTGTCAAGCAGATTCTAAGAGGTTTCAGGACGTATTGCAGAGCCTTTTGAGCCTCAACGGGTTGGATCTGAAGTGTATTCACTTACCGTTAAGTAAA